>JBBLXU010002549.1:0-72256 GCA_037893425.1 Campoplex nolae | reverse complement strand
GACAAACCTTTTATCAATAAAATTCGTGACCAACAAACGATTGCGCTTCGATTAGGCTTTTGAAAATTTCTGATATCTCAAAATTGAAAAAAAATCGGCCAACTTCACATAGATTTTTGTTTTTGATTTTCCCCAATTAACTTATTTCCGACAGACGCCGATTTTGATCCGACAATCACCGACAAGAGCCCGACAAACGATTTACGTTAAAAAAAATTCGAAAATCCAAAATCAGTCGGCCAAATTCACAAAGGTTAAAGCAAAGCAAAGCTTAGGTATAAGAAGCCCTATTATTCCATGTAAATCTATGTTCTCTGGTTGAAGGAAGCAAGCAAATCAAGCAATAAGTAGTAAACGGCGAAGTCTCACTCTCACATTGTGCGCAGTCTGCACGTTCTTGTTCAGTAACAAAAAAACACTTGGGCACTTGGACTGATAAATAAACGAAAATATGGCTAGTTCGTCGAGGTGAATTGAATGACATTTATTTTTTATTTGACGCGTGTATATTCATATTCGTGTGTGTGCATATGTGTCAACCGTGAAATAAAATGAAAATATTTTATTGCGATAGCTTGTACCAAGGAACATAAGAGGTTATTTGAGTCGACTGAAAAAGTGATCCGATCATGGCAGTTGTTATCGTAACAACGCTTTTCGTGACCGTGATCGGGCTACGTGCCTCAATAACTCGCAACCACTACTGAAACTTGACTGTCACCTTTGTTTATATTTTGAGAATTTATCGCATCGCGACTTTCCGATTTTAGGTTACATGAGTTAGACCTCGATCTTATGCAGTTTCTGTTTTCCAATACAGCTACCAACAATATTTATTATTTACGGCATAAATAATTAGCAACGATTTTTCCATCATTTTATGTATACTTCATCCGACCCATAGATAAACAAGAAAAAATAAATTCTATTAGCTTTTATAATCATCTCAATGTGTGTATATTAACTTGAATTGAGGAAAAGTTGGAAAAAATATTCAACTGCCATAGTAACTAAATGATACTTCCAAAAAAATATTCTTTTTGCAAAATATTGACCACTTGTCTTAATGAAAATAGTATGGAAAAGCTCAGCATGGAGGTAGTGGTTGCACGGTATGGTACTGCAAAAGGACTTTTTTTAAACATTTTAAAATGTTGCTAAGCTATCTTTCCCCAAAAAAATTGAATGAGAGATGAACTTACATTATCCTTTGTGTATCATTGAAGTTCTAAAGTGAAGAATCTGTCAAAGACTAGAAATATCAGAATGTTGCCGCAATAGAAATAAGATCCTTCCCATATGTTTTAAAAAAATTTTTTGTATAATGCAATTAATGCAAAATTTTGAAGGCATGACACGAACAAAGTTTGCTGCTACGCTCATCCGGAAGCACATTTGATAGAGGATTATAGAGCCGGTGACCAGATTTGTTCAGAATGTGGATTAGTCGTTGGGGACAGGTATGAATATGAATGATCATTTACCTTGTTACATTAATTTCTCTAAGTGATATTCTTGTATTGATAATTTGAATAATTAACATTCAGAGTCATTGATGTTGGATCAGAATGGCGAACATTTAGCAATGAGAAAGCAGGTGTCGATCCTTCTCGAGTGGGGGGCCCTGAAAATCCACTTCTTAATGGCTCGGATTTATCTACAATGATTGGGCCAGGAACAGGAGCAGCTTCCTTTGATGCTTTTGGTGCATCTAAGTATCAAAACAGACGCACAGTTAGTTCCTTATTGATTTTATTATTAATTATTCAATATAATCAACTTTCTCGGACATTCCATCACATGGTGATTGTTTTCGTTCTCGCTGAGCAATTTTCTTTCCCAAAAGCAAAAGTAAAAAAAAGCGTTTATATTTTCGAAACTGTAAAACGAAACACAAAAATCTTGTTTCGTTTTCTCCTGGAAGCAGAAATTTTTATTTCACGATTTATTGAATACTTTGATTTTGAATTGTTGATTTGTTGACTTAAAAAATTTTCAAACAGTTGCACCGAGTTTTTTTCATTTATGCATCGAGGTGATGAAAAAAATGGTATATCTTTACTTTGCCCTGATAACTGATTCGAACATTATTTTGATAAAACAAAAAACAAATATTTGTCAGACAAAAATACTAAAAATCTTTTTCACTGGTGCTTTACCCAATTTGTTATTTTCCATTTCAATAATGTAAAGAATACTTATACGAACATGTGTAGTCTTATACCTTTGTAACAACAACTCCAATGAATAATTATGTAGCTTTTTTTTGGCGATGGACCGCTTTGCAAAAAAATCCTTTGATGTAATCATAAATCGGAGTCTTGAAGAGTTTTTTACTTCCAAAGTCAGATTTTTATAAATTTCAACTGTTATGACGCGACATTTCTAAGGACCTTTTTGTAGACCATTAAATTTTAGAGAGAATTATTTTTACGGAAAATTCATACTCGGTACAGATCGAAAAATTAAGGGCCTATGAAATCATTGGTCAATAACGAGATTTTCACGGATTTTGTGTAAGAAATTATTGAAAAAAATTATGAAACATGCGATGTCAGTTTCTAGTCAATAATGATGTAAAATTTTTGAACAGTCCAAATTTACATGCCTATTTTTAAGGACTGTTTTTGTAGAGCACTCAATTTCTGACAAAAGAATAAGTTAAAATGGTTGAGTAGGATTTTCGTTGTGAAAATATAAAGAATTAATTGCATGAAAAATTAATTCTTATGATATTCAACTGAAAAACAAAAAATTACGGGACGTACCTGTAACGTTGGTAAACATTTGTCGTGCGATGAAAGATTTTCTCACTATGGTAGTATTTATGTGTCTAATTTGATGAATGAATATTTGAAAATAATTTCGCTGCAGTAGTTGTATTGTATTTGCTCGAAACCTTCAATACAATGATTATTGGCACTCCTAAAAAATAAATAAAGAATTTGAATTGGAGAAAATTTTTTATCGAGTCTTATACAGAAGAATAAATTTGGTGAAAATAGAAAAAATCCCGAATGTTACCGCCATTTAAATTTCTCGAATTATTATCTTTTTTATAAGTGTGAGAAAAGTCTGATAGCGCGACCACTGGCGGATTAATCAAATTAAGTTTTTTTGAACTAGTTGGTTGCGCAAAGAAAAAATATGTCATTTCAATGAATTTCGCTAACGTGCATGTTATTTTTCTACTGGGTTATGAAGAAAATAAAATCAACAGTTTGTTTATTTTCGTATAATAATTATCGTTCGTTTATAAGTGAATTTAAAAAAAATTGTTGAATGAATGGAAAACAGATAAATCAAAAAATAGTTCTGCTCTCGAAACCGCACTACAATTTTCTTTTATCTATGAAAGATTATCAACTCATATGTCAGAAATGTTTTACTTCATAATAAGACAAACAATCTTTTTGGTGATTTTTGTCCAAAGACTCGAGTGTCCTTTACGAAAGTATTCAATCTACTTCTGTAGTACAGTTTATAGCCGACTTGAATGAACAAATTTATGTTCGTAAATTTCTCGATATTTTTTTAAAAAGCATATATAAAAATTATAAAAACGTGTTTCCCCTCTTCCTCAGATGAACAGTTCCGATAGGGCCTTGGTTAATGCGTTCCGTGAAATAACTGGTATGGCCGATCGTATCAATTTGCCAAAAACAATCGTTGATCGTGCAAACATATTGTTCAAACAAGTACACGATGGGAAAAACTTGAAGGGACGAGCAAACGACGCGATATCGTCCGCTTGTCTCTACATAGCATGTCGTCAAGAGGGCGTACCTCGAACGTTCAAGGAAATTTGTGCAATCAGTAAAATCAGTAAAAAAGAAATCGGCCGATGTTTCAAACTGATACTCAAGGCTCTCGAAACGAGCGTTGACCTCATCACGACTGGCGACTTTATGTCACGTTTTTGCTCCAACTTGGGCCTACCTAATATGGTACAAAGAGCCGCAACTCATATAGCAAGGAAAGCCGTCGAAATTGATATCGTACCTGGCAGATCTCCAATTTCCGTAGCTGCTGCAGCTATTTACATGGCTTCACAGGTTCTGTATATCGACATATATTTATACTTGAATACTCAAAATATTACGACATGTTCAAAGATATTTCATTATACCACAACTTCATCATTTTCCCATAAATAATGAAAATTTCGAAATATCCATACATTCATTGCAATTAACCTCATGGGTTTTAAAAATATTTTACTTGAATTATAACAACACCAAAAATTTATAAATACATTTCCTTAAAAAACGTTCAACAAAATCCGAAAATTTTACCTTTTAGCGCACTAAAAAAATTTGACAAATTATTAAAAAGTTGATAATGTATTCAACTTTTCGAATTATTTAACTATTTAATTTATTGCAGGCTTCGGAAGACAAAAGATCGCAGAAAGAAATCGGTGATATTGCCGGTGTGGCAGATGTAACGATCAGACAATCATACAAACTGATGTATCCACATGCCGTCAAGCTCTTCCCTGAAGACTTTGCTTTTGCAACACCCATCGATCAATTGCCACAGATGTAAAAAGAAACAAGCAGAAACACAAAAAAAATAGTATACGAAAAGTTTCTCCCTTGGCCCACAGAGTATTTAAGCATCGGCAACGATAATAAGATGACGGTGAGGCGAATATACGGGCATGCGAGAATTCTAATTGTTATCGATCTTTTGATCTTAATTTAATTAACATTCCTCGATAACGCGTGATAACTCTGCGAATATAAGTTTCCTCTCTTTCCATTTATATTGTCTTTCATTTGATAACAACGTGTTGAAAAATCGCTAAAGTCACGTTCCGATTAGCCGAAAACAAAGATCCATGTCAACAATTTCAAACGCTGAACTGATGAACGATCGAATTGTTTTTCCGTTCTTACAACTAAGTATTCCAAGCTCTATGTAAAAGATAACGAAAAACGTTTTTTTCTTGAATGAAGTAAGCCTCAAAATATCCTTTTACATCTTGGTCTGAATATTGCATAGTTATACGATTGAGCAATTCGACAAATTTTCCCGAATTTGTTTATAGCCAGTTCAATAAAACGTAAATGTATGCATCCGCTGAGCTATTCCTAGACTGATGTATTTTTTTTTCTTTTTATTTTTTCGTATTGTTTCGATCTGCCAATGCATCATGCGTTTACGATTGCGAATTCAGCACAATCAATCATTTTTTCTTCTTGTTAGCGTATGTTTTGCTGCTGAAATGCAATGAACAAATAATAAGTTTCATGAAAAAAAAATAGGTGTGCGACGTGTGTATAAGAGCATGCTGCTGGGAACAAAAACTCTTTGATATACCGAACTTGGTAATCTCGCACTAGGAGTATCATGATTCCAAAATAAGACATGAAATTATCGTAAACAGATAGAATTGTAAACGTCGTGTGCATTCTTCGTATATTTGTATCTTAAGTTTAACTGCTCAGTGAGGAACTATAACCATTTTCTATTTTTCGTTTTTCTTTTTCATCGTTTCTTATAAAAATAGACTCGCTGCTCTTCTGTCCGATTTGTTTTATTCCACTTTACATATTTTAACTTTAAGGTGTTTACCGTATTCTGGATTTATTGGTCAACCGTTCGTCAATAAGGCTGTCATTCATTCGTCCCCGATTGAAAGATGTCGAAGCATCTTGCGAAAAAAATCACAAGGCAAAAAACGTAATCTGTATTATATATTTATAATGCTTATGATCCTTTTCTTATAATATTATAATTATTCTTTCAAACGATAATAAAAATATTGCGATACGTTATTTTACTTACGTCCATTAACCCACGGTGATTCTTAGAATAAAATAAAGTTCAGCGAGAAATATATAAGTTTCATGGTGTTCAAGCACTGGAACACACTCAAAGATGCTAAGACAGTCTAGCTTTTGCACACTTTAGGCTACAGACAGAAAAGTGTAATCACTGAAAACTTTTTGGGGATTACCTCCGAAAAATGAAAATAGAACGATAGTTCTCAACGTTACGAGTGGACAGAATTTTCATGTGGCCGTGCACATTTCAGAGTCCGTAGAGAATTTCGAGAATAGTTCCACCATCCCAGAAATGATCAAATCCTTGGAAAACAATGTATCGGCTCAAAAAAGTCGGCAAATTAATTCTAATCGTGCAAAAATATGGCAATATGGCTTTGACCTGATCTCACTGCTGCGGATTTGCACGTATCGTTTTTGAACATCTGAGTTGCCGGTACCATTGGTTCTATTTAAAAAAAAAAATTGTTAGCATTATATTGAACAATTGATGTATAAAACCGATTTGAAGTTTCAAAAGTCGGGTGAGAACACGATTCTTGATGTACAGAGATTCGGGGCAGCAGTCTGTCTATTCTTTTTTTTCATTCGAAAATTTACTTGTTGCCACCGCGAATCTTAATTATTATGGAAGATTTTAAACCTCACAATGACGAAATTAGAAAGGTTTTTTTTAACCTCACAATTTTAAACCTCACAATGACGAAATTAGAAAGGTTTTTTTTTGCAAAAACTCAAAAAAAGGGGAAACTAGTGCTAAAGTGCGTGTAGAAGAATGAGAACATTTCAGTGCACTGCGGGGGATACCAGATCTATTTTTCAGAAGTATATCCTGGAATAGGCGAGCTCACCAGATCATGAGGAATTATTTTTAATAATATCCTGCAAAATCTGACCGAAATCGACTGATTAGCTTCCGAGATATCGCCACTATACGATATTTGTTTCAAGGGCTGCTAACTCCACGCAGAATTGTCGCACCATACAAATCAGGATAGTTTTTTTATGGCATGAAATAATTTTCTTGATGCTTCATCTCTAAGTGCGCCAGTTGTTAGCGAACATCGAGTTTTCGACGACGCTGCACTGATACGTTTCGCACTTTTTCATAAACGCTGCTCTGAAGTGTTCAGTTCAAGTCCGATCGAAACAAGACTATGCTCACTTGGAAGCTGACAAAATTTGAAAAAAAATACTATCCGGCTGTTTTCGAATCAGTCAATCTGCGCCCAAAATCGAGTTAAAACAAAGTGTTGTGTATTAATGGATTGTCTTTACAATTGGACGTGTCTGTACAATGAAACGCACGAACGTTTTTCAAACATCGAATTTTTAAATTTCTGGTCGAAGGTAAAGATGAAACTATTTGTTGATTAGGGTGTACATAAAAAAAAGCGATATTTTTTTCGCTCACATCCACCAAAAAAAGTTGAATTATGGTACAAAATGAAGCCTTCTACAAGGAGAACTTAGAATTTATAAATATTTCGTAAAGCAGCGCATTGCATTTGAAGATTTTCCATAAGAATAACACGTGGAGGTTGTCTATGTAGTATTTCTGGCCTTGACAAGGGCCTGCTGAGTGTGTGCGTGTTTTCGCGCGCGCGCGCGCGTGTGTGTGTGTGTGGGTGCGCACGTGTGTGTGGATTCCGCAGCTCGGCAATTCCGCGGTATTTTTTGATTCCTGTGTCTCTGCGTGCGTGCTTTTGCGTTACTGGAATTCGTTCCAATGTGACGAAAATTCTTCATCTGAAGCTTCACACGACTCTTCGTCCTTCGATATCTTCATCAATAGCTTGCAATCGTGCCGACTTCATTAGAACTACGTTTTCGAATTCTTAAAATTCACCGGGTGGCGGATCGATTTCTTGCAGTTCGAGTCCTGATTGCTGAACGCCATTTACTATTCCTGGATTCAACAATTATCACGTTATAAATGGCATATTTCAGTCAAATGTTTTTTTTTGTATATTCCCGATGAAATACAAAGAACTTTTGAGTTTTTTTTTCATTAAAATATAGTATATTACGCCACTAGGGAGGGAAAGTAGACTATTTCAAATCGCGGACAAAATTGTCCGTGACAAGCCCGCGATTTGAGATAGTATTTTTTCACTCCCGTGTAGCGTATACTATTTTTCACCACACCTTCGCGGAAATTTCAACTTTCGTGGAGCGGAAAAGTGAACTTTCCGTGCAGGTGTGGTGAAAAATCGTTTTTGTCAACTATCATAAACGACCCTGACTTCCCGGGCGACTCGCTCGGAGGGTCGAATTTGGAGAAATCAGAACTCTCGGTGTGGAGAGTTGAGCAACCGTCGACGTCACTTCCGGTTTGAGAGTTACTTCAACCCTCAAACGGAGGAGTTGCTCAACTGCTCCATGCTGCCTCGTTCGAGGGTTGATGAACCCTCCGACCGGAGAGTTTCTGAACCGCTCTTCGCGTGTCTCGTTCCGGGTTGCTGAACCCTCCGACCGGAGGGTTCCTGGGCCGCTGTTCGCATGCCTCGTTTGAGGGTTGCTGAACTCTCCAAACCGATGGTTCTTGAACTGATTTTTTCTAGCGCACTTGTCGTTTCTCGACAATGAGAAGAGCTTTTCTCTGCGAATTGAAATTGGATGCAGTTTGGAGAAGCTGCGTTCAATTTCAATTCAGAGAGGAGCTCTCCGCAGTTATTAAAATAGTCGTAAATCATAATATTTTATTATCACAAGAAGACATTACAATTCACTATATAAATTACATTACATAAATTAAGTCGCCATTTGTAATCAAATTTTGGTACATCAGATTGTAAAAACTTTTCATACAATGTACGTAACGGCGTTGATAATGGTGCGTGAAGATTAACACAAAAGTTTCTTTTCTCGTTTACAAGAAAAAATACCAGTAAATTAAATAGAATATTTTACCAAATACCAGTAAATCAAATAGAATATTTTACCAAATACCAGTAAATCAAATAGTATATTTTACCAAAAAAAAATTCAATGCATCGCGAAAGATGCCTACGTTTAACGTTCGATCGTTCATGTTCAATCCGTTTGTCAAGTGTTGGTCATTTTCACACCATACATGTCATTGTTGACTACTATCATTATAGCCGGTGTAAATCCATGATCAATTGTGACAAAGCCCGTCGTCGATTCTATTAACCGATATGTGTGTCTCGCTTCGCAATAATTACCGGTACTTTCCATATATGTTACGAATGCTCCATATATTGTCGTGTTTTCATCATTTACGAAACTAAAAATTGCATCAATTTTCGCGAAAAATGCCCCTTTCGTGAATATGTATTTGTCACAATTTCGCACATTACCGGTATCGCCTTCATCGCTAACGTAAGTAACACCTCTAATATTGGCTTTTTTTTTATAAATATTTGATTCGCCATTGCACCTTTGGTCTTCATTTTGCAAAAGGTTTACTTCGCCGCAGCGGAGGGTTCGCGAACAACCCTGTCTAATCCTTCGAAGTCGGCGCTATTTCCTAATTCGTCGTAGAGTGTTATTTTTTTTTAAACCCATATTCAAAAATTCGTTCATCAATGCTTGAACCTCATCATCCAAGTTCGCTTCGTTTTTTATGTTCTGAATGTAATCGTTAAGTAGATAGTAATTCATTATTTTTTGGTCTTGACGACCGCCGTTCGGGCTTTTCAAGGATAGCAATATTTGATGATTATAGCCCTCGTATATGAAGGCTGTGTGGGTCCACAGAGGGCCCCAATTAGTAACGCAATCGGGAACGTGTCTGAGTATATGCAAGTTGTACGTCATATTGTGCAACCCCATGAATTGTTCCCTCATGAAAAATTCCCCACGAAAAATTCTATGAGCAGTCGAACCCTTCGAATTTCTTGCGTTTCGATACATTCATTATTCAGAATATGCGTCACTTGCGATAGGCGGCAAAACAATTGAAAAAATCCATCAGGGATAACATCTTTCAAGCATGGTACGCAATAGTACATAATCCAATTTCGCCACTCATTCGCCTTTCATACGTTACAGTTCTCAATGCCGCGTGACGCGTGGTTTTCTCGATATTCTACATGGCGCACGTATTTTCGTCAGCCGCTGTTTTATAAGTCTTTGCAGGCTCGCTTTACTGCGAACGTACCACGGATCAGCTGCCTTTGCATTGAGCAGCATTAGTGTTAATTTCTTTCCTACTTCAAGCCACATGTTGTGCATAGAATCAACGACAACCCCTTCATGAAGATCGAATTCAGCAATGTATGTTAGTATATGCTGCTTCCGATGAATCTCCGTACTTTGCGCTCGCTGTTCAGTGCTAGTTCTATATCATTACGCATTTCTTGGTCCGTACGATGTTCGAATTCGATAGTTGGGTAAACCCACTCTAGACTATTAATCTTACACCGTTGTCCTTTCATATAACATACATGACACCCATATATGCGGTTGAATCTTGTCATATTGAGAACACTTGCTCGAGCTAGGGAACAGCAGGTGATTCCCTGGCGGATCAGCGAGTCTCTGGAAAAAGTTCCGAAAAAAGTCCCAATTGGGACTCGGGATTTGGGACTTAAGTGGATAAGAATGGCTTACTTGTGAGACCCAAATGGAACTTTTTCCTCTCACTCGGTGCGAGACGGTAATGTTGTCAAAGGTCAGTCGCAAAAAAGACCCTGTTTGGGACTCTGACTCCTAATTTGGGACTCATAATGTCACAGCAGAAGGTCCCATTAGGGACTTATTTTGGGTCTCACTTCTCCACTTGAGTCCCGAGTCCCAATTGGGACTTTTTTCGATTTTTTTTGGACTCGCTGATCCGTCAGGGTTGTTAAGAATTTACTGCACACGGTAACTCTTCCGTTCGGTTTCCAATTGATACCGGTTCTATACAAAGCACGAAGCCGTTCGACAACGGGTTTCATGAACGTGTTTAAATCCGGATGTTTTCTAACTACCCAAATCCCTGCCAATATCATGAAACGTTTTCGTGCGTGTGGCGGTAGTTTGTTAATAGTTAGTAGTATCGGCCACGCGCTAACACTCGACGAATTCGCTACCTGGCACCCATCTGTATTCAGATGGGTGCCAGAATTTATGTTTTATCAATTACTGCAAAGATTCAAACTTTCTCAAGTATCATCTTACCGGTAATAATGTGTATTTCGGACATTCAGCCTCTTTTGGTAATCTATGGAACGTTTCCAGATATATTTGTGAGTAAGCCTTCATCTTCCGTTTCAATGTTTTTCGACTTCTCAACACCTCCTTTCCCGCCATCCTTCGCTCCATTGTGGTTCGATGCTTTGTGCTAATTATTCCCAATTGAAGTTGTACCTTCGAAAATGATTTCAACACTTCAATACTCAACTTGGAATAAAAAATATAACATTTACTTCATTGCTCATGGATCGTAATGGATCGTAACGTCAATGTTTTGGAAAATAATTTTCAGTCAACTGTTTTAACGCCTCCTACTGAAGTACTTTCAGTGTCATTCGTCAATGTTTTTCTTATTTTGAATTTCTTTTTTCAACATAATCATTGTTGTTTTTACTCCCGACTGCCCGCAGGGCAAAAAGACGGGAGTTATGCGTTTCACTGCGATCAACTGATAAGGAGGATTTCTTTGTACCAACTTTTCTCTGAAATGGTCACACTTTTCTGGGCAAATTTTTGCTTGTATTTTTTATATGTTACGGACAGTGTTCTTGGACATAGTTTGTCAAAATCTATGGTGAACTCGTTTAGAAAACTAATATTGACGTTCAAACTTATTTTGCCATATCGATTGATGACCATATAAGGTAGTGCCCGATTATCGCCAACTTTCACACCGTTGTGCGCTGCTAATTTCAGTCCGAACTGGTGCGCGTCTTTTTACATAGTTCATCTATACATATGTATTAGGGTGTGCGGAAAAAAGGCGATATTTTTTTTCGCTTGTATCCACCGAAAAAAGTTGAGTTATGGTAAAAAAAAGAAGCATGCTACAAGGAGAGCTTAAAGTTTAATTATTTCGTGAAGCGCATTGCATTTGAATATTTTCCATAAGAATAACACAGGAAAATAATGTGGTCTCTGAACATTGTACTACAACTCTTGAGGAAAAAATCGCACAGAAATGTCACTAACCTATTTTTGTTGAAAGTTGAATTCCCTACAAAAAAAGTCCTTACGAGCAATACGCTCAGAACAATCGTTCTATTGTTGTAGCGGTTCGAAGTTTGGGACCATTGAGAAAATAATTATTTCATCACTTCAAAGATTCAATGCTTGATTGTCAAGAAATATCTATTTTTCTCACTTACAAACTCTTGAATATAATTTTTAACAGAATCTTATCGTCAATTTTGGAAAAAGATTTATTCATTCTTGCGAATTAAGCATGATCACAAACAGTAGTAAATAATAAAAAGGATAATGGTTATTCATAATTGCATTGTCTTTACAATGAAGTTCAATCATTGTTTTTTGGAGTTTGTTTGTTGCAATTAGGATATTTCAGACGATGACGGTGTACTTTGTCTAGGAGGTTTTGCAGTTACTCTTCGTTTTTTTTTTAATGAGCGGTTCACCGACACCACGTTCGACGACGTCATTAAGAATTCATAGTTGCTGGAAAAAATTTAAGCAAGTTGAAAAATTTGTATTTTCTGGCCACGATGGAATATCTACCTCAAGAAATTTATAAGGCTACCCAAATTGTTGGAAAAGAAGATTACGCTGTAAAAAAAGTTTAGAAAATGACACTTACTCCTCCCAAACATTAGTTTGGTGCGATTAAAAATTAAGTGCAGACTTCACAAAAGGTCGTGGAATAAATAAAATTTTCAAGAGCATTAACATTAAGATTTATTAGAATTCATTATTGATAAATCTTCCAATCAACTCTTCTTTTTCAATTCATTTTGCACAACAAGTATCAGAATACAAAACAAATCCGCGTATTTCGATAAATCGAGCGTATTTCTCGTAAGGACTTTTTTTTGTAGGGAATTCAATTCTCGACAAAAATATGTTAGTGACATTTCTGTGCGATTTTTTCCTCAAGAGTTGTAGCACAATGTTCAGAGAACACATTATTTTCCTGTGTTATTCTTATGGAAAATCTTCAAATGCAATGCGCTTCGCGAAATAATTTAATTTCAAGCTCTCCTTGAAGCATGCTTTTTTTTTACCATAACTCAATTTTTTTCGGTGGATGCAAGCGAAAAAAAAATATCGCCTTTTTTCCGCACACCCTAATATGTATACATATTTTGTGGGTTATAATTTTCATCTAATGTAATAAAAAATAAATATTATTTTGTATTTATTTTTTTATTTTACCATGTACTAGCAGCACTGGCAGTGAATACTGGAAGTGAATATAAAAAATAATGCAAACATTTTGGATTAAAAAAATTTTGAAAAAAACTTGACTTTGAAAAGTGTGAAATAAAAACATGTTTTAAAAAACATAAAAAAAACTCCCGACTGATCAAATCGTATAGCTAGATAAAAATTGTTTTAAAAAAACCGAAAGATCTCTTGACTTAAAAATCTCATATTTAAAAAAACTTGAATAAAAAAAAAAAACAAGAAAATAATCCTAAAAAAACTCCCTCAGGATTTTGTTTTTCTGATCTGAAAATGTTTATCAATGAATAATTCAACGATAATTATGGCAGCTGATATGGAATTGAGGGAATGTTGGGAGATGTTTCCTGCGTCTCTTGTGCATACTCTAGGAAACGTCTCCCAAAATTCCCTCAATTCCATATCAGCTGCCATAATTATCGTTCAATTATTCATTGATACAACATTTTCAGATCAGAAAAACGAAATCCTGAGGGAGTTTTTTTAGGATTATTTTCTTGTTTTTTTTTTCCAAGTTTTTCGGCAGAAGGATAATTCTCTTCTTTATATATCCCTATTCTTGAATAATTATGCCGAATATCTCTATTCCAGGACCTCTCGATTCGTTGGAATAGAGATATTCGGCATAGTTATTTAAGAATAGAGATATGAAGAAGAGAGTTGTCCTTCTGCCAGTTTTTCACATTCATTTATGATCGTCTTCATTTTCACCTGTTTTACATAGAATCTGTGAATCACATTAATATATATTTAAAACTCGAATACTTTCGTCAAACCTACGATCCTTTACCTATGGAGATAACAATTCCGTCTGATAACATTTTTTCCTATTTTTCAGAAAGTTTTACATTCTTGCAAGTTTGAAACCGTGTGGTTCGTTCGACAATATACATGCATCGAGCCATTTTGCATACGTAGTACCGGTAATATTAGTGAAATATGTTGAATACATACAATTGTTTTTTTATACACTATCCGTCAAAAGTTTCCGGACAAAATTGCGAAACAGTCTCGGAGCCATTTTTGATGTCATTTTTTGAGCAGTATACACATAAACAAATTTAATAGACGGCATTCCAAAGGGAAGGAATTCCTCTTTAATTTGCTTTTTTGAAAATGTTCTACGATTTTTTTACGTCCGCTACATTGTTTTGAACACGACCGTTTTCCACCTTTTTTTTTAGATTGACAGTTGGACCACGTTTTAAGAAAAAAAAGTTTTTCGAGTTTTTTTCGACCAGGACCTTGACGGCGATTTTTATTCTCGTAGTTATCCCATTTTTAGCGAAAAAAGGCAAAATTTGGAATATGCCACATACCACGAAAACTAGTGAGTTTTTTAAAAAACCTCAAGAGGGTAAAAAAATGATGTCGTTTATGCTAAATTCATCAGAATTTTTTCCGAATCTTTTTTCGAAATTTTTTTTTTTCTGACTGATTTCAGTGAAAAATCTGAAAAATTGATCGCTGTTACTTGTTAACTATGGGGTTTTTGATAAAATTTCAGGATAAGAAAAAGTTTTGTTATTTAATTCTGGAAAAATCAGAATTTTTTCAAATTTTTTTTCGACAATATTTTTTTCAGCTTGCGAAAAAAAGTTGAAAAAAATAATGTCGAAAAAAAATTTCGGAAAAAAAAATCTAGAAAAAATCGAGTGACTAGAACAATCTCAGAGGCAACTTTCCACTTCTTTAAGATTTTTTTCTGAATGTGATAGTTTTCGTGCTACGCAGGAATTCCTGAATTCCGTCTTTTTTCGCCAAAATCATGATAACTTTTTAAAAAAAAATCGTAACGAATTTTATAAAAAACAAAATTGAAGCTTGAGTTTTGCCTTTTCAAGATCCGGTCAAAGAAATTGAAAACAAAAAAATTTCTACCGAACACGCGGTCGCTTTGTAAAAAGGAAAGAAACAGACGAAAAATGATCGTTTTCAAAATGATGTCCTAGTCGTAAAAAAAATCGCAAAAATTTTTCAAAAAAAGCATAATGAAATGGGATTTCTCTCCTTTAAAATGCCGTTTATTAAATTAATTTATCTACGTTATAGACGGAATAACATGAAAAAGAGTGTGGCAACTTTTTCCGACATTTGTCCGGAAACTTTCCGACGGTAGTGTATATAGGTATATCTTTTGCATATTGTAAATTCCAATTATTCGATAACTATGTAGACGAAAAATTTGAAAAAATTTGTGTCATTGCATTTGATGCTAAAGAATGTTATAACTAACTTTTATTAAATTCTTATCATATTGTCGTATGTAGCCACCCTCCTTAATTTTTACAGGGCACAAAAAAAGTTTAACGATTTCGTTCAATCTCGAATTTTAAAAACTCATCGGTAGTTAAATACTATCGATATATGAAATAATCGATTTTATTTACCCATATAAAGGAGGAATCGATTTTATTTACCAACATAAAGGAGAACGGACAAAATGAGCGGTGGCTAAATGCTCAATTCAGTATAGAAAAAAGTTACAGCATTTTTAATCAAATGATGAAAAATTTAAAAAATTAAAATCTTTCGCTTGATTTTTTTTTAGAAAGAACTAAATAATTATATCTGAAATTGAAAAATAATCGTAAAAAGCCCGTGTAACTTCCTAACACTTTTTCTGATATCGATTCAACAAAAATTCAAATATTTGTTTTGCATGCACAGCTAAATGCAGATGCCGCGGGCGAAACCCGTAGGCACAGCTAGTAGAATATAAAACTGATGAAACTGAAAATCACGACGATGGTGCATGTTCCGAAATACTCGGTAGCCAGTGGTGTCAAGAGTCCACCCATGTAATTGCTTTCAATTATTTGGATGAAATTACATTTCTCTGGGACCGTTTGTTTATAGGTATGCATTAGACTGATTCGAAATTTTTTTTTTTTCTTGCGCATTCACGTGCGATAGTTAGACAGCAATAAAAGAGAATTTCTGTTAAAATCTGAGCACGATAGCTCAATTTTTAGAGGTCGCTATCTTGTCTTTTGTATATTTTTAATTTTTTTAAAGAAATTATTAAGAAACAACTTAAATACAGCATGTGAAAATACAGCATGTCCAAAGCGAACGCATTTTGAGCGTTCACAGCGCTGAAATCGTGCAACTCGAACAACCCGAAGCGTAGCGCCACTGAAACATTTTTTTCAATGAAATGAAATTTAAATCCAAGAAAAAAAATGAACTGAGATTTCTGGAGCAAATAAATTTTGGATTAAAAAAAAAACGAAAGCACAAAAAATATCTATAAAAATTGTGTTGATCTACAAGGTGACGTGAGCAGTAATATGCGCATTAGCATGCTCAGCTAATATGCGCAATGTAATACGCAGGGACTGAGAAGAAATCAAAACAAGTTAATTTTTTATAAAACTTAATGCTGCATTTTTAAAGATTTGACACATGCCATATAGCAAACTATTATCGAAGTGAGGTTTCTGAAAAAAAATAGAAAGAATGAAGTGCGTATCAATCACGCGATACGAATAGTGATAGTATACACGGTATTCCTTATTTACCAGGATTCAGTATGTGAATATTACAACCTTTTTCGCATTGTTGAAGTCTATTTTTGTTACGGAACAGCTGTTGAATGTTATCTTAACATAATTGTTGTTTCACATGATGCTGTATTTAAGTGGTTTCTTAATCGTTTCTTTAAAGAAATTAAAAATATACAAAAAACGAGATAGCGACCTCTAAAAATTGAGCTATCGTGCTCAGATTTTAACAGAAATTCTCTTTTATTGCTGTCTAACTATCGCACGTGAATGCGCAAGAAAAAAAAAAAAAATTTCGAATCAGTCTAGTATGCATACATTTTTTTAAATTAAATTTGTTCTCTGTAAAATTTTAATGAATTCTATTTTCCTATGTATGTATGTATGGTCTTCAATGAGTAAGAATCACACACCGGTGCAATGCCTATTCTTCTCTTTGTCTCATGGGAGACTTTCCAAAATAAGATTAAAAAAAAAAGCTATATTTTTCTGAATGCACAGCTAGAAGCACCTGCTAGGTATGCCGCGGGTGAATCTCGCAGGCACCAATTCAAAAAAAGCTTAATACGGTCCGCTTTTTGCAAAGTGACAAGTGTTAAAAAAAAAATCGTATTTTGAAAAAAAATCATATCTCGTGAATGAATGGACGAAAAAATTTGAAAAAAAATTGTGACAGGTTCTTTCAATGGATACATCAACAGAAAAAAAATTGAGCAAAATCCAAAAATAGAAGATTGAAAAACGGCTGACTTGGCATGTAATACCCCATGTATAGAATCATATATATGAAAAAAATAATCACATGTATATATGGAAAAATACATTAGAAATAATATATGAGCTCAATAAGAAGAAGAGAGACCACCCGACGCACGGCATGCGCGATGGGATAAAAAAGAGGAAGAAGTCTTGTTTTTTTAAAGCGTACTGCCTACTAAGTTTGGAAAGGCCATTCTAACGAAAGGCGTGTTAAAAACAAGTCACGTGCTGGGAAGAGAGAGAAAAAAAATTTGATAAAACTATTTCGTAAATGAAACTGACGAAAGGCATGTATTGAAATAAGTCACGTAGGGCGAAAAAAAACAATATTTTTTTAATATGTGTCGTCACAGTCGACAAATGTCCACCAGTTTCGCAAAGGACGTATGTCTAAGATAAATCGGTGTGACTTACGAGTTTTAGACTGCAAGGCACGGAAAAATCCCGAAACATGGGATTTGAATGGACAAAATCACAATATCTCAGAATTGGGTGAACAGATTGACTTGTAACGTGGACCGATGGAAAGGGGAACAAAAAGCTCTATACTCCAGATTTTTTGCTCAACGCTTCGCTTCGTGAGCCCAATTTGAACAAATAAAAAAGTCTAGAAACCACACATTCGAATAGATAAGAATCTGGCAAGGCTCGTGTTGATTTTTTTTGTTAGTTCGCATCGAACCGCTACCGCGCTTTTTGAATTACATTTGTCTTGAGCTGCTATCATGATTTTTAATTAGAAAGACATAGATGAATAAATACTTAATTGAAAACACACCGCTTTTGGCGTCAGCGATCTATTCGCTAGGTGCACGAAAATACTAATACTATTCAATTATCAGTGTGTTACGTATTCATGCATGCTGTCAGCGCCACCTAAAATATGACTCCGCATTTTTTCATGCTTAACGTATACACAATACACACTTATTTTTAAAGTAGTATATGTACGTGCACCTAGCGAATTGAATAACAATATGAAATTTTTATTGAAATAGAGGAATATTCTAATTAAGCATCTCTCTGTCAGCTTCGTTGATAAACTTTTGCATTATAATAATTAAAAGCGTACATACTATCACTTTTTCGTTATTTTCTAATCGCCGTTTGCGCGTCATAGTGTATTTAGGCGATTCATATGAAAAACTGATTTTTTAATGGGCACATCGCACATGTACATAAAAACATATATAAGCCAACTACAAAACAACTATAAACGTTGATCCCGTTGATCTCTCTTTTCTAAGGAAATTATGAAATTGATGCTCCAGCGAAATAACGAACTCTTTCGATTAACGTTCGCACATGTTGACATTGAGCGATAATGGAGAGGGAAGGTTCGCGTGTTTACGTTCATCGCTGGGGGGAAATGCACCGGTGAACTCTCTCTTCGTAGAAACTTTATCTAAAGAATACAAATATTTGAAACTTATTTTCTGTATGATGTCATACATTTCCACTAATAACGTTATACTATCAATACTGAAGAGAGTGGTATTTCCGTGATTTTCTTGGTGTAATTTATACAGCGAATTACGCACATTTCGATAATATATATTTTAGGATGATTAAAAAAATCGTATTTTTTTCAGATGCTAGGGAAAAATGTTAGTACATTATGAAAGAGTGACTTCTCCAAAATCTGAGCGTTAAAAAATTATTTTCTAGATACTGCTGAATCGATATTTGTTTATTTTTTTATATTCTGTTGTTAATCACGACAATTTTTGTTACTCCCCATGCAGAAAATGTTGCCAACTGAAAAATATGTGATGCTCTAAAAATTTTGACACTCTAACAAATTTTCAAAAGCTGCCTCAAAGAATTTTTTGGATTTATAAAGTATTTTTTGCGATCCTAATGCAACGAATGTAAACATTGAATGAAAACACAATTTTCTAGTGATTTTCATGGTCTGATAAAATCATTCAAGCCACCTCAAGCCCTTTTCCATTTTTCAAATGTTTTCAGCGAAAAATTCTTAACAAATAACGGCAACGACCGGAATAATTTTAAACGATGCGTTGAAATTATAATATTGCGCGTTCAATTTCGTTTTTTATATTGAGACCGTTAAAATCGTTCGTTAAAGAAACTGGTTGCTCGGTGGTCTAGTTGACAATTTGCATGTTCTTGAATGTTTTCTCAAATAGTTAGATTCAAGTCAAGAAACTGTACAATTCAAACGGGTACAATTTGGCCAAAAATAGTTGCACAAGAAATAACAAAGGTGGATCTTTCACGGTGAAGTGTAATCTTCCCAGCGGGAAAAGCGATAAAAAAGAGCAAAGAAGTTGAAAAAATTATGACAGAAAATCCATAAAAATATGAACATTTTAATAAAACTAAAAAGCCTCCCTTTTCAAATATAGAGCAATATTGAAATTAATATTATAGTAACAGATTTTTTTCCGTAAATATTCGGAGAAAATACGAGTAGCAACAAGGAAATAAAAAGGAAAAAAAATCCCATCAATCTGAAGAACAATTAATAATTTCCAAACATATTACTGTTAGCAGTGTTTTTAAACTAGTCTATTTTGTTTCGCAGGAAGAGACATTATAATTCATAATTCATACCGATGCTGGTCGAATTTTCAGTTTTGCTCCATGAATATATTTTCATTTTTCGTGTTGGAAATATCAGATAATGACTATTTTTTGAACGCGTTTTCTGAGTCGAACTATCAAATTTTTCAGTTGACCCTTGAAAACGAATATTTAACTTTTTCAGGGACAGGGGTTCATTCCCCTTCCTTCTAGATGGACTATGTTCAGAATATTTAATAAAGCAAGCAGGAAGAAAAAAGGTTCGATTGATTGATCGGATCTTTGTAATGTATAATGAAGAAATAGTGTGGTCATGAACTGTAAGAATGACAATATTGCTTGCTTTTGATGAGCCGGTCTCAATTACAAAAAAAAAAAGTAAATCTAAAATTGTGCATTCGCGTGCCGAACGTGTGCTAACTTAGTCATTAAATTAATTATAAAAAGTTCTTAATGATACAATGCTTTGATGAATAACTAATGAGAGGGTTGACCGACGGCTTGCGATAATGAATTATTATCGTCTGTTTGAACCAGTTTGAGCAGCATCGAATCTGCATTCTATAACTTTTAATTTTGTGCGCTAATAAAAAAAAATAAAAATTAATTACCATTGTATCAGTTGATGCGCGTGTCGGACGCATGTGAACTTTGCACCACCGTGTAATACATCAGTTTATCACGTCCAATTACCGAGATATATTAATACATAGTATTCGATTGTGGGATTTTTTTGCTATGGCGTCTGAGCAAAGATCCGTGAAAAATTATTCTCTACGTTGAGATAGCATTATTAGCAATAAATAAATACAAGCTTATGAAGCCAAAAAAAGTTAATGTGTAAATAAGAAAAATAATAAAAACCACTATCAGTAGTAATGAATTTTTATCTTTTGATTATTCTTGCTTATGCGTATAACAAAACGCGGCTCTTGATATTGAAAAAAAAAAAAAAAAACAAACAAAGCCACGTGCTGAGCTAAAAGATATTCGAATATAAAAGACTGAAGACAAGAAATCGAAGACTATTTTCACGGACGGGGGAAAAAAGAGAAGAAAATATTTCATTTTTTAACTCGACCGGAGAACTGAAATGTGTTTATATACGCATTTGTTAGGGTCACGACCCGAGTGTCTGAACATTTATCGGGAGTACGAATGGGTTACAATTCTACTCGGGAAAGGGAAAGCCACGTGACACGAGAGTTTCACTCAGTTAAGAAGCACGATAACTTCGGTTGACGTTATAAAAGAGATCGTGCCACAAGTGAGCAGAGTAGGTTTCAATTATTTTGAAGTAGTCACTGGTTTAATTGTTGATTCCTTTGATTTGCTTCTCCAAGTGAGATTTCTGAACGGGGTTTTTTTTTCACTTAAACATTCATCTTCAGGTAATTAAAGCCTAAATTATTTCAAAAAATTATGCATTCATAATTATTCGAATGGAAAGCGCTTCACTTGTCTTGTTATTTCTTAAAGATTAGGAGATTCAGTATAAAAAATGAGTCGGCTCGGACCTCTGGGTGGAAGCTCTCTATCGATTATGGGCAGAAGTTCATCCTCTCCGTACAAAACTCTCAAACCGAATTTTCCCGTGGGAGAAAGAATGAACAAAATAAACATGGAGAGTCTGCTTCCGCACAATGATAGAATATCTGAGACTAATGACGATAATTTCCTTTGGGACGTCGTTAAGCCACATCCAACTGCCACACACGATGATGGAAGGTATAATATACGATAATTATCTCGATCCCTTCGTTCGTCAGAGTAGAGTGTTAATATGCGATACTTCATCAATTTTCTCAAAACATTTTCGTAGAAGACAAAAAAAAATAATAACTTGCAATTTTTTACAGTTCTTTACGTATTTTGAGAAAACTATAGCTCTTTTTTCTAATGAATAAAAGTAAAAAGATACAGTATCTGTTAATTCTTATCACAAAATTTCAAAAAACTTTCAAATTTCAAGAAAACAAAAAATCGAAGGGGGCACGATTGTCATATCAAGTAGATAGTAGAGACTCGGTAGAGTCTCGGGACAAGTACATTGACAGCCCGTCGTTCTGATTTTTTGAACAAAAAAATTTAGCTTACATTTGGAAAAATTAACTTTCTGTTTCTTTATTTTCCACCACGTGATAGACTGCAAGTACAATGAGCAAAAATGATTTAAAAAAACGTATCAATTCAGAATTCGGTACTTTTGTAACGAACAAAAAAAAAGTCTATCTTTCACATTTCTCACGATGAAAAAATGTGATTTCTTTTTTCTATTTTATTTTCGATTATTAATTCAAGGAATGAATACGAGCTTGGTGCTTATGGCTATGGAAAAAACAACGTGAAAATTCTGCACGTTCGACGTGAGGATAAATTTCGTCACGATGTTCGTGAATACGAGGTTGATACGCATCTTCGTCTTGGCACTCAGAAGGATTATTTTGAGGGGAATAATCGTGACATAATTGCGACGGACAGTCAAAAAAATACGGTTTATTTATTGGCAAAAAAATATGGTGTCAAGTCACCGGAAGAATTTGGTATTCTTCTCTGCGCTCATTTTCTTTATACGTATAGTCACGTTGAGGAAGTTCATGTTAATGTGGCTGAATATCCGTGGGCGAGGCATCAAGTTGACGGTGTACCGCACAACCACGCCTTTGTTTTTTCACCAACTGCATTGAGACATTGTCAAGTTGGACAAATTAGAAATGGTAATTACATTATACTCAATTGAGAATGAAAAAGCGTAGTTACAATTATAATGATAGTGCTCAATGCGTCATAAGGTCGTCTATTGTTTTGGGACTAATCCAATTCCAAAGATTAAAACTAATTACGAGTGAGTGAAAAATATGAATGAAAAGATTTTGTTCAACAATATGTGGAGGGAAAATCTGGCTAATTTTTATTATCATCAAGATGATTGGTTTGCCTTGAAGACACTAAGTTTATTCAAAGTTCATTACTTTGGATGGACTTCATACATTGTGTTTATATCGGGTTTTGAATTGACTATTTTATCATGGGTTTATTTCCTAGTCATTAATGTTCTGTGTCAAGTTTTTTTTTGTAATATTTTTTCCCGAAGCAAATAACTGATAAGAGATGTGTGAAATTTCGATGACATGATGGGGATAAGTGAGATTCCCTGTAACATAATCTGACGCAGCATATATGATAGTCCACTCAAATGTTCTAAGTTCTCGTTGTATCTTAAATATTTTGAAGGCTTCCATGCACGAAGAGGTGTCGGAGGAGGCGGAAATACCGTCTATTTTCATGATTTTTTTAACCAAAGATTTTTTGGTTAAAGAATTCTGGACGGCGGAATAAAAGAGTTTCGTTTTTAAAGTGGCCATACATTTGTTATCAACAGTTTTTTCTTTTACACAATCTTCCAGATATACATACGTGCTTTGCAGTGGAAAAAAGTTTTTGTCTGTCCTCCATTAGTTCATTGAAATAAAAAATTCCAACTCCGATTCAATTTTGAAACACATTAAGCTCACGTAGCCCTGTTATGGCACTCTTTCAATTGAGATACGAACCTCTAATGAATCTTCTGGAATGAAATGGAAAAGTCTTATCCAGTCTCTAGTTATTGAAGATGTTTAAAAATAATTATTTACAGAATCACCAAAAATCCGTGGAGGCTTGAAAAATCTTCGAGTCTTGAAAACGACGCAGAGTTCATTTACGGATTTCATTCAAGATGAATATCGAACACTGCCGGACGCGAATGATCGAATATTCAGCACGGTCGTTACAGCGTCGTGGGATTTTTCGACAGCATCAGGAGTCGATTTTGACAAAGTATGGCACATGGTAAAAGATTGCATACTACGGAATTTTGCTGGGCCACCATCGACCGGGGTTTATTCACCAAGTGTGCAAAATACTCTTTATCTGGCTGAAAAATCAGTTCTTGATAAAGTTCAACAAATCACTAGTATCGAAATGAGAATGCCAAACAAACATTATTATGATCTGGATTTGAGCAAATTCCCGAAACTCGTTGAAGGTGAGAATAAAGAAGTCTATCTACCTGTCGACAAACCATCGGGAATAATTTATGCACAGTTGCATCGTAAGGACGTGTCCTCGAAGCTTTGAGATGCAGCAAAAATTATATATACCATTTTAATCGATACTCCGAGAGGAACGAAATTCGACTAATTTCAATGTTGAAAGAATGCTTCATCAATCACATGTTTTGGACGTGAGAAACCAAAAAGTAAAACGAACTATCGTCCAAAGAATAAAAACAGTGTGAATTCGTCGTTGAAAAAGCGAAGGTATTTTGGTTCTACTTTGTATTCTTGTTTGCACAATTACTAAGCAAACTTTCATAGTCAAGATTCTGCGAAGAAACAGTCAAAAGGAAAGTTCAAAACTTACTTGTCGACAAAATAAAAAGTTGCTTCGCGAGACTTCATAGAATTCGTTGAAAACAACTTGTTTTTTTCTTGTCAGTTACACAACAGAAGTTGACAAATCGATTTCATGAACAAAAATTCTACTGCCTTCGATTGTCTGTAACTTTCGCTGTTGTGAATTTTTTACATCGATCCGTTTCATCTATCGCTCTAATATATTTCAGTATTTCTTTTTTATCCTGTTAATCAACAAATAAACCAAATGTTATGAGTAAAAAAAAATTATAAATAATTTGAACATTTTTTTTCGATTTACTCTTATCGTTGTCTTAATCTTTATCGTATCTTGACCTACTATTGATTAAGAAAATTATGTACGTAGAAGTTTGAAGAGACCTCAATACGATGCATTATCGCGCAAAGTCACAAAGAAGCTCTCGAATTTTGGATACACAGAAGAAAACGAGGTTCTCGAAGAACGGACCGACGTCCCAAATAGTATGGCTCATCGTTCTTATTTTCTCAACAGTCAATTTCTATATACATCCTCCGGCACACCCAGATTTCTTTCCGTATCCCAGAGCTGTTCAAACAAATGAACTCCGTTCTCGCCTTTTTTTCGAGTGAAATTAAAAAATATTTAACATCGTTAAACAACTCCAAATGTCATAAGAGTATCGGCTTGGACAAGTGGAGAATCAGTCACGTTTTTTCCGCTGATAGCGTCGGTGGTCCGTCTCACATGACAGGCTAAATTTTTTTTTCGCGAATACAATAAGATCTATTCACGATGTTTAAAAATCGAAGAATATTCAAATTTCACAACAGTGCAAAGTGGACTTTTGTGATTTTTCTAAAATGCATGGCATATTTACAATGTGGAGAAACGAAAAATTCATCAATTGGTGAAAATCTTGACGATTGCGGTGGTGAATTCTCTGGATATCAATACATCATCAGCAGCCCTAATTACCCCAAATCGTATCCGGAAAAACAAAACTGTATTTTTACTCTGCGCGGAAGTCATTTCGCCGAGTGCAATCAAATGTTCAATTTACAATTTCTGGACTTTTCGTTGCCACCATCAGAAAATTGCGCAGAGGATTACGTTGAAATCGGTGATCGTAGTTTATTTTGCGGTAGAGTTATTGGGATTCGTGAATATTCCAGCAAAGATAACAAACTGATTTTGCGGTTTCGCAGTGGCACCAGACTCGGAGACAAACGATTTAAAATTTTAGTCACTACCTTGCCATGTTCCCCGGAACAAACGCATGGAAAAAATACAACGTAAGTATTTTCAAACTTAATGAGCTGACAAATATCTTGCTCATTCAAAAGAAAAATTAGATTTTTTTTCAAGCTGAAAACTGGAATGTGACGAGATTTCCGGGCTTTTGTTTTGATTTGAATTCATGTCTGAAGCGGTGGAATCCACAAGATTTATACATGTCGAAAACAGATTTGAGAATATATAAAATTATTTTTCAACCTTTTTGGTCGAGATTTTTTCATATTCATTAAAAAAATCTGAAAATGCACCTCGTTCCCATAGACAAAAGCAGCTTGAAAATTTTACGGTGGTAATTTTGACTTTACGAATCGCACGATACTATCAAGAGACGCGGTAGCGGCTCGACGCCAAGTATTAAAAGAAAAATAAAAGAAAAGTTTAAATAAACGGAAAAGAAAAAGCCAGCGCGATTTTTATCTACAGCTTAAAATTAGTTTTAATTCTTATTACTTCTAATGAGGTAAAAATTGACTTTCCATCTTACTGAGATGCTCATTATACTTGACACATTTTTCATTGGCAGCCCATTTTGACTCTGCGAACTTCAATGTTTCATATCTTACATATACTTAGTACTATAAGAAGTACTTGGCAAAGCTCTGCTAAACTTTGGTAATATGTATCAATTGTATTTATCACTCATGCTCGTGAATTTGCCAAGTACTTTTTTCCGTATGAAATTCTTTTCTGTATGGGGATTTTTTTTAAATTCTGATTCTTTTTATGCAAATCAATTGTACGATAGAACAACTGTACTGAGAATTAATTGAAAGATTTTTCGATGATGGGTTTTAATGTAATTGACTGTTAATGCTTTTGAAAGTTTTATTTATTTCACGAATTTTTTTTAAATTTAGACTCGATATTTGATCACTCGAAACTACTATCTGGGTGAAATAAATGTACTTGTCTCAATTTTTTACAGCATTTTTGCTGTGTTTTGCAATTAATTGAACAACTGTTTGCGATCATCGCAGAGTATTGGGAGAATCTGGTTTTTCGAATGGAGTTTTTGATTGGGACAGATTTTTGATCTGATTTTTGATGAATTGTTCGATTATGGTGTTTTGTAAGGGACTTTTTGCGGATAGATATTTAATCATCCAAAACTATTATCAAGAGGTTACTTAATTAGTGTTAATGTATTTGACTATTTATAATTTCGAGGTTTTTATTCATTCACTGAGTTTTGTAAAGTCTGGACTTAGTTTTTTGTCACCCGGGACTATTATTTGGATGGAATAAATGAACTTGTCTCATCTTTTTTAACAGCATCTATTAAATTTTTACGTGGTTGATATAACTTTTTGAAATTATACAATTTCAATGAATTGACTTGCGCCGGTGTCGAAATATCCTAACACGAACCAATCTACTGGTTAAAACGTCCTTGCGTCTAAAAATCCCAATGTCAAAACGTCCCTGTACCAAAATGTCAATGTCAAAACGGTTGGGCCAAAATGGCTGCGCGAAAACGTAACGTACCCCATCTATTTGACTGAAAAAATTTAAATTCCAGTGGAAGAAGTAATGTTCTACTTGCCCGCTTCTCTCCTATGCATGAGGTTAATTTAAAAAAAAAACCTTTTTTTTTACAGTCCCAACAAAACGTGTTATTTCATTGAAGAAAGTAATTTTCCCAAAAATGTAGTGCTTCGAAATAAGTTCTTAATAGTGCACAAGCGGCTTTTCTGTATATTTTACATTTTCTGTTGCGCAATAGGAAATCGCTTCACGCCCTTTATCAGTATGATCCGAGAGTTTTTACAATGCACTCAAATCTTGGAACCATTGCTATTTCGCGGTCCTGTTGGGGCTTCTAAGAGAAAAAAATTCGATTTTTTCAAATCATCTGATTGTGAGTGTACATCCCACAAAGTACCGATGAATTCTGAAAAGAACGGTTTACTGAAGTTCTAACAAATCAGGACACTGCTTTTTTGTTTAAGTTGAGCGCTAATGAATAAGTTAGTCATGGGTGCCATTCAGTACAGTCAATTGGATTGCAAGAATCGGCGGTGTTATGAAGTTTAATGCGTACATTAACCGTGGAAATATTTATTTCAGCAAAATACTAGCGGAACAAGATGGAATAACGTTCGGCAACAAAACAACTGGAAAATATTTCGTTCACGAAAATATGGGACCGAATATTGATTTTTCGATCGAGGGAAAGAGACACTTCGTACGGAATGAAGTGCCATCTCCTCCTAAAGTTGAAAGTTTAGATGACAAAGAAGACAGGGACTTATTGATGGTGACGACGCATGCAGGGGTTAATAAAGCACCTAGTAACTATTTGGAGGTTCCAGTCAATGGAATAAAATTATTTCGAGGTCCAACACTTTCAAAAACGGAGACCGTGATACCCGGCACAGTTCAGTCGAATGAGGAGAAACCCTTGAAAACTTCTGTTTATCTATTTGTTGCACCGAATTCTGCGAATTATTCCAAGCACCGGTCTCAGGCGAGAATTCCCTCGGTGACCTTTCCGACAGACTTTCCAAAGTTAACCCCCCTCAACGCACCACTAATCGAAATTCATCCGTTGAACCGGGGGAACGCAGAACTCCAAGATACCAGATTTTCTAATGCCACAAGAAAGTTACTTCTCCTTCAAGGACATCAAGGAATCAATGAGAAATTTGTGATTCCAGCAAAAACTTATGGTGAACCAGATGTAACATCTTATCCTTTATTTCAAAATTCAGTGTCAGGTATCAAAACTGGCGAAGTTTTAGACAATCCCGGTGGTTTCATGAACAATCTTGGAAAAACTAATCTGGATTCAGATCTCGAAGTTACTACGACTTTTCGCGGGGAGAATGCAGAGTTGATTAATAATCTGCAAAGTGGCCAAGGACTCAACAGCCCGTTCTACCCGACCATGACTTACCAGTTTCCAGTCTCACGGTACTCTTCATATGTAGCTCCATATGTACTAAAAGAAAATCATGCTACAATACCAGGTACAACGTATGGGCTAACAACGGGCACTTATTCGGCTGACTATGTGCCTAAAGTGGGTGAGCCAGAAAACTTCAAGGATTCACTACCTCGGATCAATTTTCTACCACCAAATAGTTTCAATGGGTATCAAAATTTCATACCCAGCATCAGGGATTCGGCTAACTATTACCCAGTTGTTCCTAATTCAGGAAACATCGGAAACTTACCGTTATGTTGCAATACCTACTATTCGGAGCAGAGGTTTCTGCTCGCAAGCCCCGGTTTTCCATCATTCTCGTATTCTGGGAATACATTTGAATGCGTTTTTTCAATAATACCGTACTCAACTAACACTTGCTATATGCGCTTTAATTTTAAGTTTTTCAATCATGGAGTCTATGATTCTTCCTGCTCCAATGGTCATATAGACATTGATGGACGTCGCATTTGTGGTTGTAAAAAGGGCCTGAGTGTTAGGTCGATAGTCACGACGGCTTTCCCTAAACTTGTTGGTGTTAGATACACAGGCTATCCGAGGACCAAGTTCAACGGATTTTTAATAGAAGTCATTCAAGAACCTTGTGCCAACAGCTACGGTTATCTGTCGAGGAGCAAGAAAGACATCAGCGATTCATCTATCGAAAATAACAGATCTTTCACGGAAATAAACATTGGAATTGAAAATACTACGGTCCAAAGGACGAAGAGGAATTTGGGTTACAGTTACCCAAAGCCAAGCTTTGGCCTCGTTGAGGAACCCGGATTAGTCCAGCCTCATACTTATAGGAATTTACCGAATGTTCACTCATGGGCCCAGGAAGACTTTGTTAGTAATGTCTTATCACCTTTGTTTTCGTGCCAGGTCTTCAGCTTCCTCGATTGGATCATCGCTGCGAAAGAGACATATCTTAAAAATAGCAGGTGCATAAGAACCAACTCGGTATCAGGAAATAATTTTCCACATACATTTATTTTGGAAAATTCTGGCTCCAGCGAGTGGAATTATCCATGTGAAAACTGTGAAGATATTAACGTTATAGAAGGAATTATCTCTTCGCCTCAATATCCGACTAACTATCCCAACAACGTGAATAAGTGCTTCAGGTATAAAACACAAGCAAACTTAATTTCATAGTCAAATGAACCTACCTGAGGCTGAATTTTGATTGCAGTTATACGAAGCGAGTCGTTCGAGGTGATGATCATGTAATACAGATTAGCAGTATTAGTGTTTTGCGGTAAATGATGTGTTTTAGAGTAAAAGATAATGAATTTTTGCTCGTTCACTTTATTATACTTTAGAGGTAATTTGGCGTAACAGAAAGAATGGTCTGAGAATAGATGTGACTGACAATGAGTGTCTTCGTATGATTGCAGGCCAATTTTTCCCTACAGATAGGTCCATTCGACTACTACATTATCCTTTGAGACTCTTTAATTTTCCTGAAAACATAATCGTATATATAATAGTCCTTGTACTGTCAGTTTAGTGGGATTCAAAATAGAACATTGAGTCTTTGGTTGAAACCGTCGGAGTGAGACCATGAAAAAGACTCGATTTACATGGAATTCAATTCAAGTATGGTATACATACTAATCCAGTCCTTTGACACAATAAAGTCCACCGCAGTAGTAATCTATGGTTCGAAAATTTTCTTACCATTCAACAACGATATGCTCGTTTACGAATACAACGTAAATTAGTCATACATTTTTTATCTGCTTTACATTTTATTCAATTCAGTTAGATACGGCGTTATTCATTTTTTGAAGCGATTGAATGAAATGAATGTTCGCATTGCTAGTCTTCGTGCTCTATTTATGTAATGCAAGAATATTACAATATCGTCAATATTGCGGCGCTGTGACGTTACTACGATTGCTAGATAAAAATCAATCAGAGAAAGTATAGTCTCGGCGAGCCTCGGGCCAGCAGATGACAGAGCTGTCGATGTATTTGTCTCGAGACTCTGACGAGTTTCTTGATCTACCGCTACGTCATCATAGGCAGAAGCAATTTTATTCGAGTGAGCTCAGACGTTGAAGTTTCTCGCATCGGCAACAGCGTAGTGCAGAGGCATTGTGATCGTTTGAAAAGACGGTCGTGTAGGAATTTTCCAAAACTGCCATGCGCTATAACACTGTTGAGAATACAGTATTACATGAACAAATACAAATGAATTATAGTAGTACCTTTAAGATTAAGAGACATGGCAGCGACTCGAGGCAAAGTATTGAAAAAAAAAATTTTGAAGCAAATGTATAGGACAAAATTTTCGTCGAGCGCTGCCGTACTCTTATAATACAATAATATGAGGTTCTTCCGAATTTTTCCATTTCGAAAGACCTCCTACGCAGCAATGGGTGGAGTGAATGGAACTGAAAAGGGTATATAATGAGAGTGATTTTTTTTAGTAACAGGTGATTTTTGTTAGAAGTCGTTCGGTCCACGCAATCCGCAGATATTAAAACATTGCGTTATGAAATTCGTTACTTTGAGGAATTTCGTTATAATCTTAGATTTTTGGAGACAGAAGGACGGACATTTGTCTACCCCTTTGACGTCACTATGTAGTTATCTAGTAACTTTTTCTCCTTTGTCTAAGATCATGGAGGTGAAGGTCGAGGTCAACGTAAGATCTCTCTCTCTCTCTCTCTCTCTCTCTCACTCTCCCTCTCTCTCTCTTGTCTCACTTACCTCTTCTTCGTCTCTCTCACTACTCTCTCGTCTCTTTCACCTTTCATCCGTCTCTCTCGCCACTCTCTCGTCTTCCTCACCAAACTCTCATTTCTCTCATGTTTCTCTTGAACTTTTCGCCACTTTCTCATCTTTTTCACTTCTCTCTCGACTCTCTGACTACTGTCTTGTCTATTAACACGCTATTGTCTCTTTCACCACTCTCATTATGCTCTCTTACGTTTTTTTCTCAATCACTATAGTAATATAAATTTGATGATAACAATAATCATAATTTCATTATTGTTGACACGAAAAAAATCTCAAATATCTTTGTTCAAAGATAAGGACTACCTGAGCCCAGAGAGCTCCTAGCCCTGATGATGCAAACTGCAACGTTCGCAAAAAGTTAGCAATACGCTGGAACACTACACTGCATCCATCCGGAAGCCTTAAACTTCTGCAACTTTTTTTAGCTCTCGTGATAATACAAAACTCTAAATGTCTGCCTCGTGGATTTTTTTCGTTTTCAAGATAATATTGATTATTATCCTAAGAGGCAGACACGAGCAAATTATAATTTATTATCTCTTTTTTTTTTACAATTTTAAGACGTTGTAATGCAAAAACGCAGTGGTGTAGGACCTTTACTGACTGGATCAAATAGATTCGTATTGACCTAAATTTTGATACTTATCGATATGAAACACGAGCCAATCATATACCAATATGCTCGCCAGTTCCCTAACAATTTGGTCACAATACATTTCGTTGCTTTCCGCACTTTTAGCATCAATTGATATTTTTTTTGGAACTTTTTGAAAACATGTATGAAAAATCTTACTTGTATTGTAATACAAGAGACGAATAAATGAAGCAAATGGTAATGAATGCAGGTTACCTACTTTTAACTCCCAAACATGTTATGACGTCTAGCAATACCGGAATCATCAGAATGAAGCTTGTATTGCTGAGAAAATGATGAACGGTAACGAGTCTCAGGGGATAAAAATGTGTACCTTCGATACCGAGTTCTTATTAAATTCTGAAATTCTTGCAGATTCTACAAAGCTCCTGGTTTTTGTCTACTGGAATTAGTTTTCTTCGATTTTTACCTGGAAAAGAGTATTGGATGTACAAAGGATTATATGATATTCAGTGGGAATAACAACCGTTATTGTGGCAATTCACTTGCAGGGAGGAAAAGTAAGCATATTGAAAATTTTTGTTCTTCTTTCCTGTTGGTTGAAATTCCACTTGTAATGATTATTTTTTCTTGTTTTCCAGTATTGCTCGACATTTCCCGAGGCGAAACTACAAACGTGTGTCTTCTGACTGACAGCTTTGGGTCTCAACGTGGTTTTAGCGCAGGTTTTTCGCAGATTCCTTGTCGAGGATTGGTTAATCGTTAATCAAGAGGCTTAAGTCGATTATTTCGTTGAAATATACAATGATGAGACAAATAACTATTTTAATTAGTTTTATATAATTTCGTGCGGATGTCACATTTTTTTACAATGTCGATTTTGTTTAACGTATATCAGTCAGCACCATAAATTTTATTCACCGCAATGGTGCTATTCGCATGTGTCATCGGTGACAACACGATGTTGTGAACGGAATGTTGTTAATGCACGTGAAAATCAATAATGCTAAACAAATTTGAATTAATTCAAATAATTTTTAGCGTTCTCGGCTGCTCTGATATTATAACTTTTATTACCACAATAAATGGATACACTAATAATATGATTGAATAGCGTTAATAAGTTTTTGCCTCATAATATCCAATCGTTTTACAAAGGTTTCTGAATGTAATTTCTCCGTTCCTTGAATTAGTTTGTTTTTGACGAATTTTGAAATAGACATTTTACGGATAAGACAAAGATCGTAATTCAATACGTAAATATTTTATTCGAATGTAATCAATTAGTAATAATCAAATATAGTAATAATCAAATCATAAAATAGTGATCAAAATTATGAGGCATTTGCGAACAATATTCATAAAGTGCACTGAGAAAAGAGAATAGTTGAATCAACCAAATGGCTTCGTGAAATACGTCCAATGTAATATTCTGTTATACTAAATATCAGTTTCATTAAATGAAAAATATCTTACGTTGATCCAACAAAATCCACGACAACAAATCTCATTTGGTTGATTCAATTGGTATCTTTGTTTAGTGGAATAAAATTAATAATTCGTGCAACTGAACGATTTTTTGAATGAACGAAATATTTCTTTCGACGTATTCTACGAAGCCTTGGTTAATTCAACTAAACTCTTTTCTCAGTGTGGTTGCTCAATTTTCATCAATTCAATGTATTCAATAATGAATCCCGTTTTTTTTGTAGAGTTCAATTTACAGGTAGCGCTTGCATTCATCTGCTCATACCTCGTATCGCATCATATTCTTTTTTGTAATAAGCGCACTATTTTCTTCGGCCCAGAAATCTCATATGGGTAAGAAGTGTTCGCGTGGTGCGTCGACGATTGCAGAAATGAACGTGTCGGGATTTGTCTCCTTGACGTAAATCGTGCAAAGCACCCAAAAGTTGAAAAATGTCATCTCGTGTGGGGATGCAAACGTAAGCGGCGTCGTAGTCATAGCTGTTCTGATATCTGTAATGAAACATTTTTCAGTAGACTTGAATACAAAAAATTCAGAGAAAAAAAAAACCAATAAAAGTATAAATAAAAAAATCAACAACAAGAAACTAAGAAACTAAAACAAAAACGGAAAAACGAATCCCTAATAGGTAAGTTCTTCCCTTTCAGAATTACGATTTCCTGATCTGGAAAAACTTATCGCGACGAATAATCAAAAAAATATGGGAGAAGCAAGTAGTACCGGACGACGGGTAATCCCGGAGAAATCAATTATTTTACACCTAACGCACGTTCAGATACGCCCTTACTTCCTATTAATGAGGAGAATACTTTTCGATAAAGGGGCTTTTTATAAATTCTAATCGTGGACACTAGAAGAAGGGAGGGATGGTTCAAAAAAATAGATTTGGGGAAGAAATTTGACATTTTCGTGGAGCAACTAATCACGTCGTTTTTGGGTTTAAAAAAATGTGCAAATCTATGGGGACAAATGTCAATAACATTTTCTCATTTCCTATTTTTTTAATGTGTGCATCAGTGTATAAAAATAGAGCTGCTCGACATTGATGGTAAATAGCAGAGTGTCGGGAGACGTCATCAAAACCGTAAACTAAGTTGACGGCTACTTGTACTCATTAACTAAATTCTCAAGATCTAAAAACTTTAGAAACAGAGACAATCTAGACCGGGCTAGTTTCTGAAAGAAAATAAACCACACGGAAAAATTAATAAATATATGCATATCAGGATGATATAAAAAAAATTGCCTTTTGTATTTCTTTGAAGTAGTAGATAATTATACCAATATTTTAGGAAAAATGAATTTTCTCGCATTTTTGGGGCTTCTAAAAAAGTTTTTAACCTCGCACCAACGATGTTTAAATATATTTTTTTCAACTGTTGCGAAATATTATGATCTAAAAGTATGAACTTTTCGGTGCCGCAACAGAAAATGTTGATACTCAATAATTGAATTGAGAAGAAAAAAATTAAGCAGTCCTCCAAGTGGGTTTTCCGATTTTATTTTTTCAACTACTTGTGATCATCATGATATGAAATAATTTTTTACTTCGGGCTACTGGTCGATGTGTTGACATTTAACGGAAAAGTTATTCTCTCGAAATTTGAATCATCTGAAATTTTTTTTAAAGATGCCTTCGGCGAAGCTCAAATAATCTTTTATAATATTATAATTATAGCTGAAAATCACCACATCTGAATGAAGTTTTGTTTCTATGTCTATAAATAGCTACACAAACAGCGTATGGCTATAAAAATAGCCACACAAACTGTAGAATGAAGATGTAAAAGGATGCAGTTTATTTTTCATCAATTAAGAATGAAAATGTATCATAATACGGTTTTTTTGCATGGATTGAGAACCCAGATGTATACGAAAGAAGATGTATCAGAATGAAATTTTGAAAAAGGCAATTGTAGTACTGCCAAAAAACCAGGGCGGTGATTTCAATTTTCTTTCAGTCGAATTCGACTAACGAGAACTTTTTTCATTTCATTTATTTTAATTTTTCTGAATGTTGGTGTGATGCTTGTAGCAATGAGCACAGGCATAATTTTTTCTTCTATCGACAGTTTAGTGACATACTAGTATTTTTTGTAGTTTATCGCCATTCATATTTGATGACGACATAAACTATGGAAGCCCGCGCTCGTACACTAACCTGGCGATCATGGATAACCAAAGAATGCGGGACATTAAATAACTGTAATTTAATTTTTTCGAAATTCTCATTGAAATGAACATCAATGTAAATAATAATTACGATTTCCATTAATTGGACATCGCTGACATCACCCAACGCATAATGGAAGGAGCTTCATGCATCTTCCCTTTACCCTCCGAAAAGATGTATCAACAACCTTGAGAAGACTGAGGACACTATTTTTTTAGCTGTCGGTTTAATAGCATTTGATCTCCCAGGAAAATTTCGTTGATTCAACCATAGCGTTTTCGGTTAGAATGTATATGCGATTTGATAAAAAAGAATTTGCTGGGCTAACAATCATTGATATTCAAATGAAGAGAAGGTAGACTTCGAAAAATCAATAAGTGCACTTCGGCGTATTGCGGCGCTAACTTATTATTAGAAATATAAAAATTTTCGATTGGAATGAATTATATTTGTGTTTTTAAAAAATAAAGATTTCTAGTAAGTTGCAAGAGTTTTTCTGATTTTTCTAATCTAAATCTTTGAAATATAAAGAACTTCCATGAATATTTTTAAATGTTTCTTATATTCCTTTCAAAGCTGTGAGAAGGATAAATTTCCAAAAGTTTCTTGAACGATTTAGGCTTGGCCACAATTAATTGATTGAAGGAAATTGCTTTCACTAATAGGAAGAATTAAATATTCGGAGTGCAAGCAGTACAAGTTCAGGGCTTAAATAATATTGCATTAAGTACAAAAGTAAGTTTTAACTCAAACATTGAAGTCTTTCCGTTACATCCAGCAATGATTTTTATATGACTGTGGATCATAAGAGCACATATTGACATAAACAACGATGAAAACAAATAGTGCATGCATAGTTACCTAGAGTTTTGGCGTTTATATGGATATCGTCTGTAATAACGTGTTCTTTTCAAAACGTTTGGTCGTAATTCAACTTTTTCAGACGATTCCAATTTAGTTTCGTCGGACTCTGTGGGAAATGGTGGGTCGTTGACGATCACGAGAGGAGCTTTCCACGATGGTTGGTGGAGCAACGTTGTCAGGAAAGTGGACATGCGATTAAGCTCGTTCATTGTCAGTTCGTTGATTGAGTCTGTTAACTCGTCTATATTATATTGAAGAAAAAAAATGAAAGCTTCTTATGCAAAAGGTTTAAATTCTCGAATTGAGGCTCTTCACGGTTTTTATGCAAAGCGCCCCAACGTTTGATTTACTCGGAAAACTGTTTTAGGTAAGTCGAAATTTATTGCATTAATTTCATCATATATTCATAATTTCATGGCGAGCCTCGGGCCAGCAGATCACAGAGCTGTCAATGTACTTGTCCCGAAACTGCCGAGTGTCTTGATACTAGCTGTTGCCACGATTTCACTTCGCATGATAAAAAAAATTGATTTCATTTCTCAATACTTTTTTAATCCTATTACTTCGTTACATGAACTATGCGCATACCAAATTTGGTTACAATTCGTTCATTGTTCATAAAATCACGGTTTTTTTCTATATTTTTTCAAGGCTTATAGAGGAAGGCCGAGTAAAGCAGAACCCCCCCCCCCTCTCGAAAAAGTGAAATATTTTTTTGTTTTTCTATGAATAACTGCGTCATTGGATAATTCAACTGAGGGCATGCTATGAAAACAAAGTATTCAATAACACTCAATTTTTTTTTTAATCTGAGAAAATTTACTCATCTGACTCTCGATGATGGTGGAAACGTTATATTCATGGGGAACATGAATATTTTAACACAAATTCGATAATTACACAATTCAATCTTACTTATAAGTCATGTAATCAAAATCACATTTTCCACAAACAAAGATTATTTTCAAATCAACGAAATGTACACAGAAAATGTATATATCCCAATAGTATAAGAACAGTACGAATAAGCACTAAGTTCTTCACGACAAGTTATTTGAAACTAAAAGGAGCGCTCCCGTACACACTCAACCTCCGCGAATTGCCTGCAAATCGACGAAAATTAGAATTCATTCGCGTGTGTCATTTTTTACATTTTAGATCCGCCCTTTTAGAGCTATAATTTTCAATTGAAGAGTTTAAAATCGGGCTTCAGAACCCGGGTAGTATGTCTAACTTTAAGTGATTCGCCCGTAAGGTTAAGGTAATTTTAAAACCAAAGAGTTAACTTCAGATGCGTTTTTCTCGACATGATCTTTTTGAAAACAGTAACCATCACATTTCGACAACTACGCGACCAATTTGGATGGAATTTGGTACGGAGAATCTTGGGATAATTATCTGATGTTTTTCCGAAGGCTTTATTTATTTTTAAACATCTTAGTTTTCGTGTTATTCACAAAAAAGAATATATACATTTTTACATTTTCATTTAAACTTTTTCATGAAAAGTAGTTATTGTTTTGAAAAATTTTAAGCCCGCAGTGCCATCGTGAGCAAATAATTTTTTCTATTTGTTTTCATGGTTCATTGAATTCGTTTCCAATTGTCAATTGAAAAACGTTCTTAAGGGAGACTTTGTCCTTGAATAAGCAGCGGGGGAGATGTTAGCGGCTCAACATGAGCAGCTAGAAGAAAAGGAGGGATGCCTCTATTAGCGGTAATTATAAACACATTTGTGTAAACACATTACAAAACTTCAAACGCGTTTTTCTCGAAAAAACGTTTTTAAAAATGGCTGACATTCTCCTGACCGCTGTAATTAACATATCGACCTGAAATTTGGAGAGCATACTCAGAAAATATGTCTTCACGAAATGACGGATCGTTTTTTTGATAGATACATTTTTGCATTCATTATTTATCTTTTTATGCGAAAAAAAACGCGAAAATTCGATTTTTTTTTTAATTGTCGCCATTTTCCGAAATTTGTACTAAACGGAAAACCCATCCGTCATTCCATGACCAAAGGGTCACAGATTGATAATATGCTTTGAATTTGGGTGTTAGATCAACAAAGAGGGGGCAGTGATGTCAGCCGTTTTCCTCCCGCGATTTGAGGACCTGTTTTCGCGGAGCTGCAACGGCCGCCATTTTGGTTTTTTGTTTCAAAATTAAAATTTTTTTAACGTTCTGTAGATCATGAATGAAAGCAAGAAAAAAAACCGCACTGAAAAAGCTTTACTCGTTTCCTTTAAAAAAAAATAAGCGCACTCCAAGGACAAAGTCTCCCTTAAAAAGAAATTAGGAATCAGTAATAAAAACTTTTGTACATAAAATGAATTAAATCCTTATTTGTCTACTACCATAAATAATTTTTTGTTCAATAAAGACAAATCAACATAAATAATTCGTTTTTAGTAGAATAATTTACTAACGATAGCAGTAGACTTAAAATTCGTCAGAAAAGTAACAACTTTTCATGAAACAATGTAACGAAAATCGACGATGACGATCACTGTAGAAAAAAAGATTTAATACTGAGTTGAAAAAAAAAATCGATAAAATCATAACAACACATGGAAAAATTGATTTACCCACGATCATACTAGGCTTAAAATCCGTCGAAAAATAACCTCTTTTCATAAAAGAAAGTGAAGAAAATCGAAAGGGACAATAACTGTGAAAAAAAAAACGATTTTATGCTCAGGATTGAAGGAACAGGTCGATTTATTAATTTCATAATTTTCAAAATATTAACAATGAAAAGAACATGCCAGAACGAAAATTTTGACCTCATTCAATTTTCTCTATTTTTCAAAAAATTATAGATAGATGAAAAAAACTCGAATATTTTTCAAATATTTCAGCTGGATAATTTGTTTGAGATGCAAATTTTTTTCAAACGTGTGCGTGTGTGTGCGTGTGGGTGTATGTGTGGTGTGCGTGTGCGTGTGGGTGTGCGCGTGTGTGTGTATGTGTGCGCGTGTGCGTGTGCGTGCGTTCGTGCGTGCGTGCGTGCGTGTGTGCGTGCGTGTGTGTGGTTATGACAAACAATAAAATATTTGTATACATTTTTTTGCAACCTTCGTGGTGTGCGTTTAAAGTAGAATCCTCAAGAGTATTCAAGAATTTGATGAGATTTTTTCATTGCAAATTACGTGGTCTAACACATCTCGAGATCAAGCGATCCACGATAACTTGGAAAGGGGCCGAAAAAAGCGTTAACCTGATCGGGATAATATAAACAATATTTTTCCCAATGTTAATCAAATGGGAAACCTTTAACTTTGATTCGCGACCGCTAAATATTGTTCGACAACGCTTTTTCGTGCAAGCTTTGTTTTTCGGTATGCAAGTAAAGATTCTTGCGCGTGATGGCAAGAAAAAAAAGTTGCCCTGAAAGGAACCACTCTAATGAAAATACATGTTCGAAAATATGTGAACAATGTTTTAATGAAAAGTAAATATTAATATTTGAGTTAATGCTTATTTACTCTATATTTCGAAAGAAGCAATGGAAAATTCAAACCCGTTTTCCTCGAAATGACTTTTGTCCTTAACTTTTGTTCTTGTGTATGTACCACGTATTTGTGTATGCCCTGATTTTCTTTACAGATTTCTATAGATAGCATTTATTGATCTTTATTCAATAATGGCTGTTTATGAAAATCTAAAGAAAATTCAGAATGTTATACAGACTCAATGCAACCATATAAAAAAAATCAACCAAATTGGCAGGGGTCAGGGAAAATGTTGCGTTTCACGCACTTAAGCGTGAGTGCATGGATGATTGGAAGAATTTAATTTATTTCGTTTACCCATATAAATAAGAGTTTGAACGTTGCCTTTAATCCTTTGATTGTCAGACTTAAATGAAAGTGATTAATTTTATTTCAATCATCAATTTGCAAATTCGTCATTATTGAATACATTCCAAAATGTCCATCACTCCCTATATTCATTTTCACGCCAAAGTCTTCGTATACGTACATACACAGGAATTCGATCCGACTTTTCTACAAGCTAACAAGTACTCTCTACGACGCCATCATCCACATGACAACTTGACAAAATATATGACGTTAACTGATGTTGACAAATAATTACATACACTGTAAGTTTGAAATGGAATACAGAAATCAATACATGATTTATGAGAAAGCATTAATTCAAGTTTCCTTCGATTATTTTGTTTCAGCCATCATAATGAGAGGTCGCATTAATATTTTTTTTGAGCAATAAGGAACAAAAATCATGCCTGGGCTCTAAAATTGCTTTAGGACAATGAAGATTTTTCATTATAGTCTCATGGAAGTTTGCAGCGTTACCGATTTTTATTTTTTTCAATAAAAACTAGTATGGTAGCTGAATGTACACTGTATGAAAGGCTGTTCACCTGTTTCAACCTCATCACAGTGGTATCCTCCTTAAAATTATTTGCATCAATATTAATGTGTACTTCACTGAATAATATTTATACCATGCGACTGAATTTGAAGGGAATAGCTAGCATTTTTTGTTTCCCCATTTTACAACGTGAACCGCTTTTTATAACCCCGTATTCATACATAATATCTGACAACCGAATAAATATCTCATTACGGAGTGATAAGTATGAATCAGTGTCGACTTGCGTTTGATGAAAAAATATTATAGACAATATCAGTCGTTTGGTATTTTTTTCCGATGGCAATAAGCATTTTTATAGATGGAGTCGAAATAATAATAAAGTAAAATGATGACAAATGTAACTGTACCAAAATCATCGAATGCATTATCGTAGAAATTGTTGAGTGCGTTGGTCTTCCGTGACCTCTTGTACATGTAATTTTTTTTATCCATTTTATAATTATGTTCCATGATTGTTTGTAATCGTAGATGATTATCGGCAACGATGTTGGTACCATCGAGTTTTGAGAAACCCTCCTTCCAGTAATTTTTGTTCATGTTGTCATTTAATCCAAGGGCACGAGAATCAATGGGTTCGGTTCTTGACGGCATGATGTTCAAACAACTCATCAGTAATGGAAGGAATCGTAGCATCTAAAGGGAGACAACATCACGAGTGTGAGACGGAATGTAAATGAATTTACGAAATACTCAAGATGACGAACTCGCAAATTACTCTATCCGAACTTTTTTGTCAAGTAATTTATTTAATTTGAAACTCATTCATCTGTACCAGGTTTTTTCATACTCATTTTATATTCTTATTCTTATTGTAGAATAATTGTACTGCAGAGCATTTGTACTTTGAATTGATTAAAAGATTTTTTATTAATTAGTTTTTTGTAGGGATTTTGTATTGAGAAAAAGAAAACATTTTACAGCATTTTCCTGTTTTTTCTTGTATAGAATATTCATAGCTCATCGGTTACATCATTGGACACTGCGTGTTGATAAAGAGTTGTTCTAGTTAGGTGGGTTCAATTTGAGTCAATACAGAGACAGGATATACATCTGCGATCGGTGAGTTTAAAGAAAAAGAGAAATGTACTCCAAACATTTATCTCGAACTATAAATATGATCGTTCCTATTTACAGCTGTTTACACTATTTCTGTACAGGAGAAAAATTGACTGTAAAAAATTTTCAATCCATTCGTAAAAGACCAGTAAGTAGTATGAGTATTTTTTTATATATAATTTCAAATTTCATAGAGTCTACTTAAAATTACCATCCATATTTGATCGAGACATTTCCTCGGCCTGTCTGAGAAATAGCAACTCCATCACCATCATTAGACGAAAAAAGAACTCACGTATTCTTCACCTCTTTCCCTATTATGCTTTTTATAATGTAATAGGTGATTGATTTAAGTAAAGAGGATTCCATCGTTCATGTGAGGTATTTATTCCATGCCAAACCAGCGGACTTTTCTCTGACCCCAGTCAATTAAACTAATTTTTTTAATACGATTGAATCGAAAAAAACGAATTTTTCGGAGTTTTTCAACATTGATAGTCCGTGAAACAGAGAAAAAACTATACTTGCACTACGGGTAATAGCTTAAAATTTTCTATACATAATCACGGATGCTAGCAAATTTTTTCAGATTTTTAAAACAAGGCGTTTTTTTACGAGCTATCAACGTTAAAAAAATCCGAAAAATTTAAGAACCGTTTACTTCGTGCAGGTGAATTTTTCAGACAATTTTTGAACAATCAATGAGCCCCAAGTCAGTGGTTCTCGAATTTTTTAGAATTTTTAGAACGTTAATAGTTCGTAAAACACAGAAAAAATCATACTTCAACTGAGGATGGTAACTTAAAATGTTGTACATACAATAATCATGAAATTTTAGAAATTTTTCCAGATTTGAAAAAAAAATTTCAATTTTTTTTTCAATAAGGGTTTGTAAAAATTTTTCAATAATTCAGGGTGTCTTTTAAATTGGATGTGATGATATTAAAACAATGAATCAAATTGGCAGGGAAAAGTCCACCGTTTTGGCATGGAATGGCTCATATAGAACATATTTGCCTGACCATCTCTTCTAAGCTAACTATTTTTTCAATCTGATCATCTCTTTATTTCTTATATACTCTCATATCTGCACAGACTCGAACTTGTCATCGGCCCCCGCATTAATTGTCTTACGCTTTGGACATGTCCACTCTGAACAGGCTAAACCACATTCTTGACTCTCTCGAAATTTTCTACTATTACGACAGTGAGGTGTAGAACTGTGGAGATGTGACGTTCCATCGATTGTGTATTCCAATGATCATCGCATCGACGAAATTATGAAATCTCACTGTCAGATTGGCAGTATTCGGGTAAACGCTCTGACATAATATTTGTGACGTTACTGAAATATTTCTTAAGCGTCGTTGGTGATATAACTTGAAGCTCCCTCTCGTAATTTCTCAAGGATGCGAACCTCACTGTCACACTGCCGAATTCAGGAAGCACTGGTCAACACGATTTTTGAGTCTACGTAGAGGATGCTTTTTGAAGTGAAACTTCTTAAGCGACGGTTTTCATTTTCATTATGTCACGAAAAAGCGTCACGAAATATTGCATTCGGTCAAAAATCGCAAAAAAAAAAAACACTTTCCACCAGGCTTTGCTGGTAGGACCTCATATTCTCCAGGCTCCAACGCTACCGCCTAGACCATCCAAGCGATTATGATAATTTTACCGCTATATTTGCATCCATGCGAAAAAACATTCATTTCATGTTTATAGATCACATTATTATTATTTCTAATTTCACTTCAACTCCATTATTAATACAATGGTAAATTGAAAAATGAAAAATTTCGTTGCCTACACGGGGATTCGCACCGAGTTACCTACCTAACTACGACCTAACGCGCACGACGCTACATATTACACCACTGTCTACTTGTGATTTCGCAAGAGCGAAAAATGATACATGCTTGTCCAGTTCGATATATAATGAGTAATTAATGCATGTTTAATCAAATAATGATTTGGATAAGAGAATAATTCAACAATGAATAAAAGTGGAATTTAGAAAAATTGCGGTAAAAAATGGAAAAAACCAAAACTTAGAAATTTGGAATACATGGTAACTGCTTTCTGTTCGCCATTACATATGTACAATCGAAAAGATACATCAGTTATTAATTGACTTCAAAGAACAGAGTTTCCTAAAAGTCACGAATCATCGACAAATTATTGTCTCAGTCTGAAAAAACAGAACGCTGCAAATTTTGAGAAATGACGATGCTTCCGGGCGTTTTCTTTGTTTAGATTTTAGATATTTTTGTCGAGATTTATACACTTTGTTTATTTACACATCTTTATTAATTTGTAATCACCATTTTATGAAAAAAAAAAATTCACAAAGTGAGACCGAACGCGGTACCTTCGAATGTGTAGCCGTGCACTTGTCCTATTCGACCACGGGTGCACTTAAAATATTATTGTTAGAAAATGATATCGGTTTATCAGGACTGCGTGGTATATTGATGTTTTATTTGGATTGAAGAGAACAAATATGGTTAAATTGTTTTTTTAATATTTTACAACAGTATAATCATTTTTATTAAATTACGTATGTATTCTGACCGTCTATATACATACAGAAGAGTGGTGAACGAAAATGAATTGTAAACATTGCCATAACTTCATATCGTTTCTTTACCCAGGCAAACATTGTGAATATTGTAGCATGGTTGCTATAACTACAACAAATAGTCATACATAACTAAAAGCACAAGTCTCCACGGCATTATACTAATAGTAATAATTATAAGACATTTTAATTAGGCCTACCCATTGAAAGTTATTTATGACCATGTAGATGGTAGAAAAATGGTAAAACACATAAGATTGACTCGAATATGAATATGGTACAGCATATAATATTTTTCATATTCATCTCAAATTGTTTATGATGTTACTTAGATTATGTGATCATTGTAAAAGTTTTTTTCATGATCTATGGTTCTCTTTAAATAACACATGGTTACACCCATCATTGGGATCATATGTTTGCGTGAACACTGCAGTTATAGTCCAATTAACTATCACATAATTGTTATGACAATTTGTTATGGTACCTTTTACTATAACAGCTTCAACTATACGTGTATTGTTGCGGGAACAAGTTTTTTTTCTCAGTGCAAAATGCTTACAATTAAACGGAAGTGTAAAATTAAAATAGGCGGCGACCCAAGTATATAATCTCACTTTAAGAATACTCAGAGCATTTCGCCACCGATCGCAATAGGTACATTAAGCAACAATCTACACCTTTTGGGGTAAAATTGATCTCAATCTAATTTATTAAAAGTCACAACAATCCCACAATCAAGCAGTTTGCGATAGCCATCGAATAGTCAATTATCATGGAATGAACATTGGTCTCAAGGCAGCAAACATTCGGTCTTGGTCACTAACTCGATTTAAATAAACTAATTTTTAAGTTTGAAGAATATTGAGTTGGAGGTTTACTCAACCTTGACAATATTCCCTAACATCCTATTTATTCCCTATAATATTCCCTAACCCATCTTAAATAACTTGATCCTACGCAACGGTCTTCACGGACACAACAATTGTATAGAAAAAAAATTGAAGCAATTTTAGTGAAATGATAAAAAGTTATAAATGGAGAATTTTTTAAAAATTATCTTATTGAAAAAGAACTGGAAAGAACAGCTAGTGTTTAATAATCTCTTTTCGGTTGTATTCATTTCTCTCTTACGAGTAACATCGTAAACATGTCTAAAAAGAATCGATACGATAAGAGATTGACGCAGACTTGTTGCTCATGAGACGTGTGAGGGTAAATGTATTTCTGAAATTAAACTCTTAATATGCTAGATAAAATAAAATACAGGTACAATAATCATTAGTGATGTAATAATAACGTAATACAAGGTAATGTATAGCAATAACCCAACAAAGAGTGTTATATTTCTATGTTGAATAAATGGAGATATCGTGAATATCACGATAATGAATGATCATAAATGATCATAAATGATCATTCATTAAAATAAAAATTTCTGGTTTAGCAAGATGAATTTAACTAACGAATATCCGAAAAATGAAAAAAAAAGTATTGGAAAATTCGGTAACGAATATGAAATGGTGTTTCGGCAATGAAAATTATATTTTCATTGGAAACTAGTTGTGCTTTGAAAATAGAACAAAATATTCAAACTTTTTTTTATTTTTTTCAAAACAAAACATAAAAAATTCGTGATGTCACGAGCACAGATTGAATCAAGATCTTTGACCTCGTAAAAGATTCATCGTAACTGGTTTAGCGATTTTTGATTAAAAAGCACGCAAACATTTTTAGCGAACGGATATATGTGTATAGAGAGATATGACACTAAAGTTACAACTTCATGTCGAAATTAGACTTGATGCAGTTTCAATGTAATAGATTGTATGTAGGCTATAGCTTTATTGTCCGGAATTTAAAAAATGTTTAAGTATCATCTTTCTTCAGAGTGGAAGGGAAACGAGGTCCCAAAAATCTTGAAAAGAATGCGGAGTAGTTGGCGGAAATTTTTTTCCTCATGTGAACCGTAATAAATTGTGAGAGATTGGCAAGAATGATTTTCAGGATTAATAAAAAGATTGAATTTGGGAAAATAATTGTGTGTAATCGGCATTAGTTTTCATTGGATTCAAAAATACGTTACTGATTGGAAAAAAAGAAATCACTGAAAATCGAACTCAACACCATGCGAGAAATTGTCTGACCAATTTTATACTGATGGATAATTATTTTTGCGTATGCACTCACCTTTCCACGTTACGTCGTAAATAGCGGTGGAGTTTCAATTCCGTTCAATAACGTCAAAATCACTTTTTATTCTGCATTTGACGTCAGTAACTGTTCAATATTTAAAATTGGCACTCGATTGTTTATGCGATAACGTTCAACGGGAATAGTTGGTTAAAACAAGGATGGTTCGCTGTAATTCAGGAACAAAAAATTTGCGGGTGAGATTTGCAATGATTCTGTGTAGACTATTCTGGTCGAGCAGAGTCGTTTTTTGGAATTATAAATCCCCAATTTGTAATTACGCACATTAAAATTTCTCGTCCCAACTGATTTAGAAATATGGATATACATTGATTTCCGCGACCCTAACCGAAATAAACCTATGTGGCTGCGATACCTGACCGTTCTGACATTCTCGTAGAAATCACGATGCTTTATATAGGTACGGATACGACTCTCCGGAGGGTGTTCCATGGGGAGGAGAATGAATGTGTCGGTCCACCACGTTGAGACCGCAAAAGCTCAAAGATTGGACTACAATATACGAGAACACTAGGAACATTATTCAAATTATTTATATGTTGCACTCAATTGTGGGTCAGTGAATAATAATGAACAACATCGATTTCATTTGACCCTTGCTGTGTAACATTTATTTGTAGTTTCTGCATCTCCTGTGAAACACTTCATACATTATTTCAGGTTTTGAATTAGATGTCGGGATTTTATGAGGATAGACCATTGTCTCCAAGTTTGATTCTTTGTTCGATCTCGTGAATAATAAAAAATGTGATCCAGACAAGGTGCGTAATAAATATAATTATACTAGCTGTGCCTGCGGGCTTTGCCCGCAAAATAATGAAACGAAAGATTTTCATTCTTTTTTCAATTTTTCATCATTTCCATTGAAAATGCTGCATTTTTTTTTCTATACCAAATTGAGCATTCAGCCACCGCTCGTTTTGGTCGTTTTCCGATTTCCTTCAAATTGAACGAAATTGGAAATTGAACGAAATCGTTGAACTTTTTTTTTGCATATCTGTTGAAATTAAGATAACGAAATTTTAGAAAACCACAAACTCAGTTTGAATCATGATCTTTAATTAATCTCGTGAAAGAATCATTGAAATCGGCTCAGTCGTTTTTGATTGAAAAGCGGCCAAACATTTTTTAACGAACAGATTTATCGTCTGGGGAAAATTCGTCGAGAACAATTCGTCGAGAACAATTCGTCGAAAAAACAATTCGTCGAATCACAATTCGTCGAAAACCCAATTCGTCGAAACCCAATTCGTCGAATCACAATTCGTCGAAACACAATTCATCGAATCACAATTCGTCGAATCACAATTCGTCGAATCACAATTCGTCGAATCGCAATTCGTCGAATCACAATTCGTCGAACTAAATTGAACATAAATGTTCTTTTTTATGCCTGCTTTTAACCGCACCCGGAGTCAACGACGAGGACGTAGCGGATATCTGACTCCATTTTTATTTTTTTTGTGTTTTTTTTTTACATATTTTTTTTGTGTTTTTTAAATATTTTTTTTGTTATTTTTTTTTTTTTCATTTTTTTGGGTTTTTTTTAATTTTTTTTATAATTAGCGTGTTAAGATGTTTTTTTTTTTTAAATGAGCATGCGGCGATTTCCTCTTTACAACGACATATTGTTCGCGATCGCTTTCAAATATTCAATTTTGTTTCCATACAATGTGTCATGCTCCCAGCCCACCCAACGATTCCGCACACACATCGAAGGTGCTTCAAACTCACCCATCGATTCCACACACACATCGAAGGTGCTCCAAACCCACCCAACGATTCTGCACACAAATCGAAGGTGCTTCAAACCCACCCATCGATTCCACACACACATCGAAGGTGCTCCAAACCCACCCAACGATTCCACACACACATCGAAGGTGCTCCTAGCCCACCCAACGATACCTCACACATCGAAGGTGCTCCTAACCCACCCAACGATACCTCACACACATCGAAGGTGCTCCAAACCCACCCATCGATTCCACACACACATCGAAGGTGCTCCAAACCCACCCAACGATTCCGCACACACATCGAAGGTGCTCCCAGCCCACCCAACGATTCCACACACACATCGAAGGTGCTTCAAACCCACTCAACGATTCCACACACACATCGAAGGTGCTCCAAACCCACCCAACGATTCCGCACACACATCGAAGGTGCTTCAAACCCACCCATCGATTCCACACACACATCGAAAGATGTTCCGGACGTAACCAACGATTAAAAACAGTATTTATAACGTATTTTCGGCAAAATCTTAAAGTATTGTGATTCGACGAATTGTGATTCGACGAATTGTGATTTGACGAATCGTGATTCGACGAATCGTGATTCGACAAATTGGGTTTTCGACGAAGTGTTCTCGACGAATTGTTTTCGACGAATTTTCCGCAAATCGTTTTATAATTAGGGTAATATCAACAAATATAATTGAATTTAACGACATTTCCACAACCGTACAAACGGTGTTCAAATGTTTAGTGTAACGATTAATCATATAAACATTAGGGTAGTTTAAGGAAATAGACTACTTTTTTCTTGCCAAAACTCTCATTCAGTAGTAGTAGTAAAGTAAAATGAGATGCCTGTAAAAATATGAGCTCTCAATATTAATGTTTAGGGTTTTTTCATCGCGATTTTCCATCTCCCATTCAATTATATCGCATGGGGATGTTTTCCCCATGTTATTGGGGTGAAAAAGCAACTTGCTGCTTTTTAATTTTATGACTCGCCAACGGGTGTACGTTCAGCAATGTCCAAGGCAGGTTTGTGTAGGAATTTGAACGCTCTCTAAAAAAAAGTCTTCTACCATTTTATGATAGTAAATCTCCTTTTTCCGAATTTATTCAAGGTCAAACTTGAATTTTTGGTAAATTTCAAGATTTTCTTTATTTTTCCGGCGAAACTATCATATCAATCAAAAAATGCAACTAGATCTTTTTCAACACACCTGCACGGAAAGTTCACTTTTCTGCTCCGCGAAAGTTGAAATTTCCGCGAAGGTGTGGTGAAAAATAGTACATGCTACACGAGAGTGAAAAAAGACTATCTCAAACCGCGAGCAATTTTGCCCGCGATTTTCAATAGTCTACTTTCTCTCCTTAGTGGCGTAATATACTATTTTCTAGATCGTTTCGGTCCCTAGAAAATCCTGTTATTCAAGAATAAATTTTTTAAATAGTTTAATAATTAACAACTAAAGAAATTCATTATTTGGATACACTTTGCTATTTTCATGAAATTGACCGTATGATAGAGTGAATAAGGGAGCGATACCTCTACAACGGAAAAAAATCGCTGATTTTACGGAATTTTTTTGGAAAGAAAATAATTATTCCACATTTTTCCAACTTTTGCATTCAATTGAGTGTACTTTGATGTATCAAAACGTATTTTTAATGTTGTAAAAAATTAAACATTGATGGAGATATCCCGCTGGATTTGGAGCAAATCGTCTTGGAACTTTCAAAATGACGGCCACTCTGGTGCTCATTGTATTGATCTGAAACCAATACGATTGACGAATTTTATTCAAAACATTAATAATTCATCGCTGAACCTGAAAAAGTAGCTATAAATGAAAAAAAATGGAAGAATTATACGAATTTTTGATAGAATTAGCGATTATTACTGAAATTTTTCGTATATGTTGTCCCGAAAAATATTGTTTTCGATTGATTTTTTAAAACAATTCTGTTCAGCGACAAGGTAGTGATATTCTTCAATTTTGTGCCAAAGTTCGTTAAGAATAGTTTTTATGTGAGAGTGGGCTGTCAATTTAAAAAATGCAGTTTCAAGTAAAACGCTTTTATAGTTTGGTCACGGGAAAAGTCAATGATAACAATTACTTACCGGCTATTCAACGATTCCAGGGTCATGTAATAAGCTTTCAGCTTCTTCGAAGAATTTGAAGAACAAAAATAACTGTGAACGTATTGAAAAATGTAGAGCATGTAAGGTAGATAGTCAGTAACATACGAATATGAGGTATTCCACACCAAATCGGCGGACTTTTTCCCTGATCCCCGCCAATGTGAATTATTCTTTTTTATATGATTACATTGAGTCTAAAAGACACCCTGAATTTATTTCAGATTTTTATAAACAACCCTTATTGCATCTAATAAAAAATTTTTGAAAAAAATGCTCCGTTTTCAAAATCTGAAAAATTGCCGAAAATCCGTGATTATATGTAGAACATGTTAAGCTATCATTTGTAGTGGAAGTATGATTTTTTCTTTGTGATTACGAGCTATCAGCGTTAAAAGAATTCTGAAGAATTCGTGAACTACTTACTATGGGCTGATGTTTGAATATTTCCGTATCCAAAACGAATTTTTTTTTTACAATTTTTGAATATTGTATGTGTCCAATGTGAGCGGTTCTCAAATTTTTCGGAATTTTTCAATACTGATAGTCCGTAAAACAAAGGAAAAATCAAATTCGCACTGCGGATGTAGCTCAAAACTTTCTACAGTTAATCGCGGATGTTCGGATATTTTTGCAGAATTTTGAAACAAGGCGTTTTTTTATGTCCTATCAACTTCGATGAAATTCTGAAAAGTTCCTGAACTGCTCACTTTATGCAGGTACTTCAATATTATGATACCTAAAATGAATCTTCCTGACAATTTTTGAACAATCAATCAGCCCCAAGTTAGTGATTTTCGAATTTTTCGGAGTTTTTAAAATGTTAATAGTTCGTAAAACAAAAAAATTCATACTTTCACTACGGATGATAGCTTAACCCTCTCGGACCGTATGTTACTTCTACGCAACACGCACTTTGAAGCCCCATAAAACTGCATCGGTCGGCAAGGTCAGGATTCTAGCTGCCTAGTTTTATCAAGCAAGGTCAGATGGTACCATAGATACTCCTAAACCCTGAGCTAAATTGCTTTTACCCGTCGAAATATCAATATCGCGACGGCGTCGTCTCGTGTCGAGTTAGCGTGATGTGAAAACTTGCTTCAGTGATCGCAAAAAAAAAGTACGTAAAAGTACGTAGTAATAATTTTTATTCATTTAATTTGAATTTTTGACATTATCTTTCAAAAAACAGTTGGAAGAGGACAACGTACGGGATTTATGATAAGTTGTTTTCAATATTTTTTATTAACAAATAATTGCCTTTTTTTGCGAAAAAAGACACCTTCTGTTTGATTGCTCGCCAATTTTACAGAAATCAATATTTTTGAAATCCTGTACGTCATTCTCTATCTTTAACGACATAGATAACGGAGAATTTTTGTTTTTTGTTTCAGGTCAAAAATTGCATCAATTATGCTGCGTGCCGCGGTGTACCTTGAATTTTTGGATAAAATTTTTTTGTAATATACTCGAATATACATTCAATAACTTCCTTCAGTTGTATTTTCGTATCACCTTTCCTTCCAACCAAAAAAAATCGTAAAAACAGCGTTTTTTAGGCTGTTACAGTGGTGTTATCCCTTAAGAGATAGCGACGAAACTATTAATTCGAGAGAAAAAAGATTAATATGAATTTGTAGATATTAAAAAGACGAATTATTTGGCTGGTCGCACATCGATATTGATTATTTTCTTCTTTTGCGAAAGAATAAAAACCTGCTAAAACGATCATTTAAACAATAATGAATAATTAATGTAGTCTCGTATGTACATCTTTAAAAGTCTCGGAAGATATGTCTCATGGTATGACAAAAAATGTGCAGCACCAGAGCTCGATCGGTTGAATACTTTTTGAGATAAGCTATTTCTGTTATTAAAAAACCGACTTTTTTTGCACGGAATTTTCGGGCTGGAAAATGATCGAAAAGAAACAAAACTTGAAAAATATTAATCCCGAAAAGTTCCTCTATAATGTACACTTTGAGGCAAATTGGATTTTTACAATTGAATTGGTGAAAAATGGCTTTATAAAAGGAGTTAGTTTTTTACTCATACACAAATGGCCAATTTTTAAGTTTTAGAGTCGGGACCAGCATTATTGAAAAGCTGTTATTTTAACACAAATTTAGGGAAAAAGAAATTCGCTTAAAGTTAATTCGGGCGGGAGATAAATTTTATTTCCCATAATTACTGCAGAAATTCTTTTTAACACAGAGAGCTGAAATTTGGGCAGATATAGTTAACCCCTCATACTAACCGTCATGAAATTTTCAATAACATTGTTTATGAATGAATTGTTCATTTTCGTGGCGGAGTGGGGGACGCCATCTCCGTCTGGCAGGCGTTCACTCCGAAAGTGAATTCGCGTCTTCAAATTCCACGAACTTGGAATATCTCTGCAACAAATTGATAGATTAAGATGTTCTTGTTTTTGATTTGGGCTAAGTTCCTCTGCTGATCACAATTTTGTTTTCAAATTTTTTTGTCCATCCATTCGCGAGACATGATTGTTTTTTTAATTTGATAATTTTTTCTTCAAACGCTTGTAATTTTGTGGAAAAAGTAATAATAATAAAAAATAACAACACAATCAATCAATTTGTCACAGCAACAACCAATTGGTCAGAACCAACCGAGTGAAGTATGGCGCAAATGTTGCGAGTGAATATAGTAATGGCGGCATCACCTATTTTGTTGTGTCGATATGGTTGAACGGTGATTTTTTGTTTTTCTAATTATTCTTAAAATATACAAGCAATCGTATCAAATTACGACTCCAAACCACGTCCACTGGTAATAGAACCTGTTTCTCAAATTTGGTCAAGTAATTTTTCGCCGTTTCAATAAACATTCTGTTTAAAAAATACGTGAAAATAAGCTGATCGCGGTCAAACCCATAACTCCCGGTTTTTGCCCGAGTGGGCAGTCGGGAGTTAAAAGTAGTCCGAATTGAGCTTATTTTTTTTGAAATCTTGGTTTTTTGTTGCACTTTCTGAAAGTGAGAATGTAAACATGAATGATGTCCATTTTTGTCTGTCCTTTAGCTTGAAGAAAAAAATATCCATATCAGAAAGTTCGACTTTTTTTTTTTTTTTTTTTCAAAAATTCTTCAAGAACTTTTACCAATTCAACTTTGATTCATTTATTTTTGAGACTAGTCTCATCGCGGCAAAATTTTTCCTTACATTTTTTCTTAATTATATAAATTTTTTTAAATGGAATACTTGTTTGCTGGCACAGTAAGCAATTCAGAAATGTAATTTCGTTACATTTAATAATTTTCGATCGTAATTGACCTTGATTTCCAGTATGTACATAAAATATCTTTCTTTTATCATTCTTAATACATTTACCATAGTCCACTGGAATAGGATACATAATGGCAAATCTAATTTCATATACAATAATCGTTTGATAGAAGTGAAAGTGGGTACTCCAGGTTTTCCGGGGTCGCTGATTACAAATGTGTACTAAAAATCTGGAAATTCAAGATGGTGGATCCAATATGGCGGGCCATAAATGCGAAAATCGTTTAATGAAAGCGAAAGTTAGTACTCGGGGATTCCTGGGGTCGTTTATTACAAATCTGCACTCAAAATTTGAAAATTCAAGTTGGCGGACCATAAATGCAAAAATAAAAAAAAATCATGAAGGCGAAAGTTGGTACTTGGTATTGTTTAGGGTCGCTAATAATGTTCACGGTTATTACATGACTTTTTGTATTTTGGTCCGCCATATTGCATCCACCATTTCGTATTTTTTAAGTTTGAGTGCAGATTCAGTATCAGTGACTCTGTAGACATCTGTCTACCCACTTCCACATTCGTCAAATGATTTGTTACATTTTTGGTCCGCCACATTGAATCCGCCATTCCGAATTTTCGAATTTCAAGTGCAGATTTGTTATCAGCGACCCCAAAAGCCTCCAAGTACCAGCTTGGGAATTGAAACTCAAGGAAATAGCCTCGGTAAATCAATTAACAAACAGATAATTACGGAAATTCACAGGGATGACAAAATCTTTCTAAAAATGACGCAGTTAAAATTTGGTAACCTTTGGTTGACTTTGAAAGAAGGAAGTAATGATTTCATTTTGAAGCATTCAATATGGAATCTTATGGGAATTTGTGATGTTGATGCACTTCATCTTTATTACATTGGAGTTGACAAACAGATTTGAATCAAATGCTACAGGAATTGCATAATAAGCATCCTTCAAATCTATAGTTGCCAAAAAATAATCTTTTTTCATTAAATTCACGGTGGTTCTTCTATCTTCCAATTTGAAATGTTCTGTGTGTACAAAGACATTTAGTTTTTTAAAAAGATAAGATGATGGTTTCCGTCCTTTTTTGCGACCGCGAAAAAATTTGACAAGAATTGATCAGAAACTGCTTTACATTTCTCGACCACTCCTTTTTGGATCAATTTTTGAATCAATTTCATCAAAACTGTTCTATCGTTACTGGAAAGAGAACGTTCGCTCGGAGAGAGAGTTTGTTGAGGTTTTTTCAATAAAGGAATCTTACACCCTTTTATCCAACTTAAAATCCTACCATCGGATGTACAGTCCAACCTCCAAATAAGAAACTCGGCAATAAGAAATTTTCCCCAGTTTCTCACTCGAGCACTTCCCCCACTCCGACTTGAACTCCGAGCTCGAGAATTTTGTGCGCGAACCTCTGGTTAAGAAACCAGCTTCGCAGAGATTACTCGGGCAAAATAGAGTGAACGTGTAGTGTAAATTGATGTGTGCATGCGTGCGTGAGTGTGTGTGCGCGTGTGCGTGTGTGTGTGTGTGTGTGTGTGTGTGTGTGTGTGTGTGTGTGTGTGTGTGTGTGTGTGTGTGTGTGTGTGTGTGTGTGTGTGTGTGTGTGTGTGTGTGTGTGCGTGCGCGTGCGCGTGTGTGTGTGTGTGTGTGTGTGTGTGTGTGTGTGCGCGTGCGCGCGCGCGAGTGTGAGTGTTTCTTATTGAGAGGATCGCATGCGGAAAAGAGTGAGAGAGACAGACTGAGGTAGTGAGCGAGGAGCGCGCGCCTGGTGGAGGTATGCAAAATATAAGAAAAACTCTTCCCCTTGGGGGCTTTTGGTTTCTTATTCGGAGGTTGGACTGTAATATTTCCCATTCATTTTTAAAATTCTTTGAATTGCCTCCAATTTTTCTCACCTCGACTTCTAGCGCTTTCGATATGAACGATTGTCCATTTTGTGGCTCCCATCGTCCCTCCGACGATTGTCTCTTTGCATTGACATGGTGTTCTTCGTTATGAACGGTACCTTGGACGGCGGAGCGGGATTTTCCCGTTTTTTTTTAATTTCCTGAATTTGCCGGTGTTATTTTCGCTATTTTAAAATCTTTTGATGCATTTTCCAGAGCCCTTTGCTTTAATTTTTTCATCTAGATCTCTTCCAAAAAGGAAGGCATCAGACAACGATGAAATCAAAGTATCTTTTAAAGATGTGTTTAAATTTGCCAGAATTAAACTTCTTCTAATCGACGACTCGTCGTGCTGAACATCTGTGAGAAGTCTTCCCACATCGCTCAAGTATTCTAATAACGTGAGCCTCTCTTGTTTTCCGATGAAAATCAATCGGAAAATTTTCCCAATTCCTGCTAAACAAGCAGCAATCTTTGTTTGTTTCGCGTGTATCCTCTCGTCTCTCTTCATGATTGCTTTTGACAAAGCGGCTTTCACTTCAGGATTTATCCAAGGAGGATCAATTCAGATAGCATTTTTTGGAGGTGGATATTTTTTAATCATTTTTTCTTTTTCCTCCGACGGCAAGCCCTTCTTCAATATTTCTTCCCATCGAATAACCATTTCTGTCGCTATATCCTCTCCTGAAATTCGATCTTCAGGAAAACGTTTTCTCATAATTTCGAGAACTTCTGGTTCGATCGTTGATTCCTCCGTATTATTTCTTCCCCCTTTGTGACTCGTCTGCGATGACCTGCTGTCTGTCTGTATTCTAAATCATCGCCGTGATGCTGCGCATCCTCTCCTGTAACTTCCACAATCGAATTGTCTGAAAGAGCTTCTGTATCGTGTCGACTCCTTACACGTCGTCCTCCCTCCTCCGATGAATCCGATACGTAACGACGTCCTGTAATGACGAATTCGTTGTGATTTTGCTCATCTCCTCTGTACGTCAAACATACGCACTCTAGAGGTTAGAGCCTACTAGAGTGTATGAAGGTATCAATGACCTTCTATAAGGATAGAGCCTTGTCAGCGTACGTATTCATCGAACAAAATACTTTTTAGATAGAGCCTTAGAGTGTTTAAAACAAACGAATTCCTCCGAAGTCTCGAGAAATATCTCACCTTCGTGTAGGTTACAGCCTACACGAAGGACTCGGGCATAAAACATGGATGGACGACATCGATGAATCTATGTATCTGAAAAAAAATTATTCACTTACTCTTTCTCTTTTTTTTTCGATGTCTCTTAGTGGCAACCAGCCTTTCTAAGTTCTTGATCCTTCCTTCTAATCGTTCTTCATAATCTTTTCCTCCTGTAGTATCGCTGGTATCACTCATTTTTTCCTGAATTTTTTTTTTTCATCAACGCGTGATTCTTTCCGCACACGAAAGAAGAATGATATGAAATAACAACAGTTGTTGGAGCAACGATCCAAACATAGAGTTGCTAACAAAAAAAAGCTCTTAGTTAGCAGTGAAACGTGTGGATAATATGGTCATGATAGAGGGAACTACAACGTGATCTATTGGAAGAGGCTCGAAATACAATTATACTTGTACGTGAACACGTACACTAAAGCAACTGATGCATTGTTGCCGAATTAAGTATTACGTTACTCACGTAGAAGAGTAAAATTCTGACTTACTGCGTACCAAGGGTACTTCGTTGAAGGACTGTCGGAGATAATGATTTTCGACCAGTAAAATGGTTGTTGTTCAATGTTCGCTCATTTTATTTTAAACAAAATCACCAATTATTGCAAATGATTTCACGTCAATTTTTATTCTCAAATATGCAATTGATACCGAAAAATGAAGGAATGTTTGAAAATCGAATGACAACTACGGCAACTACTCAGAAAATGGCTATGGAATATATTGGAATTGAGTTGATAAAATCAACTTTTACTTTGTTATTTTATTCTAATGCGTAAAGAAGGACCGTCTTTACAGTTTAAAGATCGCTGAGAGACTAAAGTGTTAGGACAAAACCATACAAGGTAACGTCACCAAATTATAAAGAACTCTCTGTTTTTTCTTTCTGTATGGTGACTGTTTATGTTTACATTATCTCTTTGACACTCTCCTCGTCGATCCGTTTTTGAATACATAGTCTTATATATATATTAGGGTGCTTTTTTTTCGCAACTATTTTTTTTTCTTCACTCCCGCCTCGAAATTTTGTTGGACATACCCAAAAAAAAAATTCCTCTAAATTATGAGCCCTTAATATTAATATTAACCACTCGCCCTCAGCATGTGAAGATTTTCCATTTAAAATACACGTAAACTTGAGTGTTTTTTTTTTAAATTGCTACAACTCAGCAACATTTCATGCTATTTTAACTTTTAAAAAAGTAAATTACTCGGAATTGAACGATGTACAAAAATGAGATTCCCTCATGGATTCTTGAATACTGATCCAAATACATGGAAATCAAATCTTGATTACCAACAATGTCTTAACACATTTAAAAAGTTAAAAGTGGTGAATGATACTGTTGAACGAGGAGTAGCTCGAACTGAGATCTTCAACGAAGGTTTGACTCGTAATGAAGATGAGAGACAAAAAAATTTTCAAGCCGTACGAAATCATCGTTCACAATATCCAACGTGTATAAAATCAAAATATAATGAGAAAAAACGTTCATGAAATATTTCAATTATGCTTATGGATAATATATTTACTTCATGATAATTTACATACTTGTAATTCGTTGACGTTTTCATTAAATTAATTGTTGGTTATTTATATAATAAAAACTGTACTCACGCGTTTATATAAGCTGAAACTGCCATTTTTTTCTAAATAAAACTACTCGTAGAAAAACAATACTTTTTCCTTGATAAAATAAAGAAAAAACCATTTCTTCTTCAGGATCTTCTTAAATTGCAGCTTAGATATTTTATATTAGTTATCTTTTCCGTCACTGGAAACTTATTTTTCTATAGAATCTACCAAAAATGTAAGAAAAAGAAATGAAAAATGGATTGTTTAAGATTTGAGTCGCAAATTTATGAAAATTGCGAGCTATAAAAAAATCAAAGCTTATTATCTCGAGAAATATCAATAATAGCGATTTCGTTTATGCGAGATTTTTTGAAGAAAATTGAATTTACTATAACTTTGTCATTCATATTTTTCCTGTAGCTTCAGCCGTTTATAAAATAACAACGAAAAACCAAGAAATTCATGAAAAAATTGGCTTTAGTGACCTGTACTGTCTCTCCGGTGTAAGTTGCAGTTACATCGCCAAAAGCATTTTTGTACATCGTTCAATTCCGAGTAATTTGCTTTTTCAAAAGTTAAAATAGCATGAAATGCCGCTGAGTTGTAGCAATTTAAAAAAAACACTCAAGTTTACGTGTATTTTAAATGGAAAATCTTCACATGCTGAGGGCGAGTGGTTAATATTAATATTAAGGGCTCATAATTTAGAGGAATTTTTTTTTGGGTGTGTCCAACAAAATTTCGAGGCGGGAGTGAAGAAAAAAAAATAGTCGCGAAAAAAAGCACCCTAATATATATATACTATTCTTAGTACGAGAGACTCTATTATACAATAGAAAAAGTGGGATTTCATAATCCCACCATGTTTGAAAGGGTTAATCATAATTACATCAGAACATTTTTTCTGTGAAAACACACACAACTTTGTGTACATACTGGTTGCCCATCACGCCAATTTTTTTGTGGTTTATGGGCGAGAAAAACAAAAGTTTCTGAAATTGAACGACTTTTTGAATGTGCACTACAAAAACATGAAAATAAATTCGCTATTGTGTATCCTATTCCGGTGGACTATGGTAAATGTATTAAGAATAATAACAGAAGAATATTTCATGTACATAGCGGAAATCAAGGTCAATTACGATTGATAATCATTGGTTGTAATTAAATTATATTTTTGAACTGTTTACTGTGCGAGCCAACAAATACTTCATAAAAAAAATTATAAAATTAAGAAAAAAATTCATGGAAAACTTTGGCCACCATGAATTTAGTCTCAAAAATAGTTAAAATGGTCATGGGAGAGCGGTTGGTCTGGTGGATAGGGGCTCGGGACCGCAGGTTGCGGAGCCCGGGTTCGATTCCCGGCCAGAACACCAATGAAAATAGGAAGTTTTTGCAAATGTTTCTTCTGCCGTAATCCCGGGTGGTTCGGTCTCCACCCTGTGATAAATCCAGGGCCAAACAACGCTCTGTGATGCGTGGGCGGTCGGTGTATGGCTTCGAGGGCCCCCCGTGGACGGTTCTCATCGTGCGGATGGTGGCCCTCTAGCCGTACACTGGCAGGCTCAATGCATCACAGTTAAGCAGGTTGCTGACCGAGCGCCTCTGGTGGCCATGTACTCACATTGCCACCCGAGGGGGTCAGTCAGATATCGACTGTATCGGCAAGGTTTTCTGCAGTTTCCCTTCGTCCTCGGCAAAATGCGATAAAGTTGGGGTTAAGTCGGCTGCAGATGCACACAGGGGGGGGGGACATAAGAATCCAAAAGGCGTACGATTGGAAATAATAATAAAAAAAATAGTTAAATTGGTCAAAGTTTCTTAGAGAATTTTTTGAAAGTAATAAAAATGTCGAACCTTCTGATATCGACATATTTTTTGCTTTGAGCTGAAGGACAGACAAAAAAATAGACATCATATATTTTTCCATCTTCACTTTCGGAAAGTGCAACAAAAAATTAAGATTTCAGAAAAAAGACGCTCAATTCGGTCTATTTTTTGCAAAGTTACAAGCGTTTGAAAAAAATACAAAAAAAGAGATGCAATAAAAGGAAAAAATTCGACCGAAATAAAAAAATAAAAAAACTCAAAGGTGGTCCACTTAACAAGGAATGCCCCATATTCTGTTAAGATGGTTAATGAATGATGTATATTATTAAATCAGTGATAAGTATAAGAGAAAAAGTACCGTTTGTGATATTCTTGGTTAAATATATACGTCTTTATAATTCTTCAAGTATATTTTTCAGTTTTCAGATACGAATTTTCATGTTGATTATTGACAAATATGTAATTGAAGAATCTGTTATTTGCTGAACTCTTATTATGAACTCCCTGAAAACCGGTTTTAAGAAATTGTTATTTTCAGAGTGATTGGATTAAATTACATTGATCTATAAGAATGAGTTTTGCATTCGAACCTATCTGGATCGATTTTTATGAGATCAATTTTTAAGCCACCGATGCTTAAATGCGCCAGCTCGCTAGTCAATGTAAAAATTTATGAACGATGGCGCAGGTGTATATATGTATCAATAACATAATTTATGTTGGTTAGTATTATGTCCACCCGCGTTTCCGCAGGGTTCGCAAGCGTTTCCCTATTCTTTCTTCACTTCTACTTTACCCGCAGTTTTCCCTGTTCGTTTGTCTCTGCATGATTCTCCCAACAGGAGCTTGTCAAATTCCGCTAGATGGCGGCATCGGAATAGCTATAGTTGTGGTTTGTACGCAGGCTAGATGGCAATGCCGTAGCCTTCCTCAATTTATTTATTCATTAAAAAAAACAGTAGTTTGCACGAAAGGCTACATGGGCCAATGAGCTCGAGCCTGTAAAGCTATTATATTTTTTCGTAATGAAAAAAGAGTGGTTTGCAGGTCCTATATCTGGCCCTACGTCGTAATCCAATTGGTTTTCATCTGACGAGACTACGGTCAAAGAAATCACATCAGGGATGCCTCATCTTGTGTTTTTGATACCATTAACCAAAGTACTGACCCTACCTTTAGACCTACAATTCGACGTGGTTCCCGAACGATCAAGAGTGTAGCCAGCTTCATCCACTCCTAGTGTCTAAGAAATTTTTGATACTTTCATGGAATTATTTTCGTCCGCAACAAAACCGCTTCAACCGCGAGTAATTAAGAAATCGAGAACAAGAAAGCTTGACTATAGTTCCATTACTGGTAATCGAAAAATCCTCGGCTACTACCATTAGGATATTTTCAGCTATGTCGAAACTTTTACCCTTATTACTGATGGACATTATTTCCATTGACCATTGAATATGTTTTTCAATGAGAAAAAAATGTATTAATCGTTATGAGTTGGTGGTAAATGAAAGTGCAAACCCAGTAGAACAAGTAATGAATTAATTGCAATTACTTGTATCAGTATTGTCTCAACATGTATCAGTATTGTCGGGGTAATTATTGCGAGAAATTGTATAATATGAAATGCGGGTGGTTTGGACTTCACCTTAATAAAAATCATGTCAATACCTCGCGGTGAAGCCTGAGTGGTTGGTGTACGGCTTCGGGTGCGTCCTGTGACGGCCCTCATCATGCGGATGGTGGCCTCCTAGCCGTGTACTGGCTGGATCGTTGCATCTCAGCTGAGGAGGTGCTCTTTTTGAGAGCTTCTGGTGGCCGTGCTCGAGCGTGCTCGCATTGCTATCCGGGGAAATTAGGAAGGGTATCGGCTATATCGGCAAGGTTTTCTAAAGTTTCCCTTTGCCCTCGGTAAATGTGATACAGTTGGGGATAAATCGAGAGCGGTCTTTTCAGGGGATACATCAACAGGAAATAATTTGAGCGTAATCAAAAAATAGAAAATTCAAAAGTGGTTGACTTGGCGTGGAATACTCCATATATAACATGAAATGTGACATATTATTTATATTTTCTCTAATTACCAGGAAATACAAATTTTCATTAATTTACGCCTGTTCAATTATTCGACGGAACTTTTTGATAATGGAATGACAATTTAACTTAATCCGGGTCAGTAAATGAATACTCACATTTTGGTGCTTAGTTTCTTATCAACAACTGTTTGTGCATTAGATGACATGAATTATATTCTTTGAATATCATATGGGTCAGTTCATTTTGTACAATGGAGTATGTTTTTAAAATATTGCGAACGTTTTTTTTATGTAACGAATGAATTGGCAATAGTATTCATGTTGGATTCCCGTCATTTGAACAAAATATTTTGAAAAGTATGAATATTTACATATTGTTATTGATTCGGCTGAAATGGAGTCATGAGTATGAAGTATTTTCTATTATTTACATGCACAGAATAGTTTTTGTTTTTTTTAACAAAACGACGATAAACGCAATTACGGAGATCAATCCGTAGTTGAGTGTATTTTTTGTCACTATTTTTTGCATATTTTGTAACCGTCTCTAATTCTAGCAAAATACTCTTGACCATCATACTTTTAGGTGAAGAATGATGACATGTATACGTATTTCTATCCCGAGTTATCCTCGATCTGTCGAACCCTCTGTTATTCCCATCTCTTTCTCTTCTTCCGTTGATTCCATCTGCTTGTCCTCGTCATTCGTCTCTTCTGGTTTTTCAACTTTTTTGTAACGTCCCTCATCCGCATACGAGTAAAGAATTCCCAAAATTTCGTGAGCTTTCGTGTACATATCCTCGACCGTCTGCGTATGTGACATGAAATCAATTATGATATGATAAATCAAAGCCAGAAAGGTTACTTTTGGGCAGAATTTTTGTAAATGCCAGTTTGTTCCCATTTAACTCAACTGCCATGCACCAAAAAATAACCGTGAACGTGGGAAAGTTTCCGACAAAAATCTTTTATTCATAATCTTTGGTAGAAGGGAAACGGGGGAGAATCAAGAATCATCAGTAGTTTATATACAGAATCGCGACTGATATTTGTGCATCGATCGTCACCTTTAATTTAAGGCAGATTTTTGTGTACATTCATTCACCTATTTCTAATTGTTGACAAAAAGTTATATCCTGCCTATATGGCAAAAGAAAAGAAGTGTATGAAATGATAAATCCGCGAAGCATTCGACAACTGTTTGTTTCTTCATAAAATGATACTCAAATCTCTTTGATACGAAATAGAACCCTTTCCCGAACGACTGCATAAGTAGAGTTTGAGGTGCGATTTTTCTAATGTGGCATACACCTCAGGCCTAATCCACGTATCAATACTTGCAAGTTTAATTCGTTTGATTTTTCCCGTTTTTTTTTCTAAGTTTCATGTATTCAAATGATATCAAATCATTTTGTAACTCATGATAACTTTCTCTTCACTTTCTTGTGAGCTATCAAAATCTGCGGGTAGAAAAAAGTCAGCTCCATAAAAAAATACATTCGAGACTCATACTTGTGAAACAATTTGAGTGAAGATCCAAATTGATGTTACGCATTCTGAAGAAAATTGAATTATTCATGAATCAAACTCAATAACAAGTATTTTCTGAGTAGAAAACTCTGAACGTCGTGCACCTGAACTTAAGTTTGAGATTAAAAGCTAAACTTGATGACAGACGTTTTTATCGAACAGAAAGACTTTAAATACTTGGGAGACCTTAATGTCAAAATGACTTAATTGGAGACTGCCCTGGTGTCTATGGACAAATAGCATAATAACGGTTGGATCAGACAGCTCAAATCAGGACCGTGCAAGATCCTCTGATCAGGGCTGAGATGTCTAGCCTGCCCGTTAAGAGCATTTCGTAACCGTATCCTTACATTCCTGACCAAAGCATTGTCTGGTTGCCCCTTTGTACCACAATAAGTCTGTAAGGTAACATTCTGAAATTATCATTATTTTAATGACCTAAAGGGTAGGCATTAGCAGAGTTTTCCTCCTTAATCCTAACCCAGGTAGTTCAAGTAGGTCCTCATTAATGCAAAGTGGATCCTATAGGCTCACCTGACAATGAGTAGCAATTTTTGTGGAAAGCCTGACTGAGGCCTGATCAGATATTCTATAATCGGGGTGCGCATTATGGATCGTGGTCACATTTGAATGTATAAAAATCTTAAATGCAGCGGTTCTTGAAATCAAAATGATCAACTGAACTGTTAAACGTACGAAAACCAACTTATCCTCATACAATTGTTTACTTGAAATCAATTCGATCAATAGTATCATTTCGAATCGATTCTCTCAGACGAAAATTACAAAACATACCGTATGTGAAGTATGCGAAGAAATAAAATGATTATCCCATTCGTGTGAAATGGATCAGAAGCCACTGCTCATGCAGCAACTTTGCACACGATGAAATTCGTGGTTATCAGCACTTGTTGCTATATTCAAGTATTTGAAATTTTTTTTGCCGCCAAGGGAAGGGACTTTTTACTTGCCTGAGCTTCACGAAGCTCCTTAATGGCCCCAGTTTCGTAATGTAATCTGTCATATTCGTCCTGCGTGAGAACATAACCATTTTCGATGTCTTTGTTCATCTCCTGTTTTTTCTTCGCTGCAGCAGTTTCCGCAATATTTAAGGGGATCTGTAATCAAAATAAATAGCTAAATAATCTATTAATAATGAATCATAATCTGAGAACAGTGGTCAAAAATGCGTTTTAACCAAAGATGATTGTCTAATTAATCACATCACATAGATTATTTTTTCTTTGTTAATGGTGGCGGGGTAGCAAGTGTGCACAGTTCAAGCAGCCTTTGTTTCAACTGACCCGCTCAACCTGCCTCTATCCCGACTTGCCAACAGTCCCAACTGGCCCTTGTCCCAAATAACCAACTGTAGTATAATAAATTTACCAATTGTTCTACTCCATTTACGATGACTCTTTTCATGTAAACTTCTTCCTCTTCATTATCTGAGTCTTCCTTCATCGGGTTTATTTCTGGATAAAGCATCCGATGTAATGAGCCGACTATTTTGACGTGCTTTGATGAGCGCTATAAGAAATTAATGCATATTTAAAACCAGAGCATCATTACCTACAACCTTTTCTTTTATTTCTCAGTTCAATATATCTGAGTACATCCTTCTGGGAATTCGATTCATCCGCTTTTACCCCACTTTCAATCCCGCTTTACTAACTTTCCATATTCTTACGGTGATAGGATCAGTTACATCTATGCTGAGTTTTTGTAAACCGATCAACACGAAAAATAACTTTGACAAACCGTCTTTCATTCAGAGTTCAATGCGCGGTATGGTTAAGCTTAAGCAGTTACCTATGCTTGTATCGATTTCGCTTGGAGCGATTTGATTTCAAGAGCTCGTTAAAGCCACGCGCTCTCACTGCGTATTCGTTACCATCCGAGTATTTTCATTATCTATTATTTCCTTTACGTACTATTTGGGAAAAAAAAATCCAATCAGAGGACTGAAAAAAGTATGTTGCTTTTGAACTTTTTTTTCGGAGGGAAGAAGAAACTGCCATATGGCACTATGTGTGTATAAGGTCGGTCAGGAACGTCGAAATCTACAGGCATTCTAGACTTCATAGTTTAGTATGATCTCGAATTTTTGGGAATTTCTACAACGATGATATTCCATAAACACAGGAGAAGTCATACTTTCTTTGAGGATGATAGCTTAAAATGTTTTATATATAATCACGAGATGTGGGATTTTTTCCTGATTTTCAGAACGGGGCATTTTTCGGAAAAAAAAGTTCAGGATATGTATAAGACTGAATGCAATCGTATTCAAGAAACTGAATTCAATCGGCAGGGATCAGGGAATTGGTCTCGGATTGTCTCGCGTTGCGTGGCCACTGAACGGTCACTCAAGATATTATTCTGCTTTGGTGGAAATAGTAGGTGCTTGTAAACACTATAAGGACAATTCTTGCACTGATTTCATCAACATTTCATCGGAAAAGATGAAAATATTGTGATTGAAAATTCTTATTGACCTGCCTCATTGAGCACGATATTCGTAAGAGTTGATATACAATTCTCACCTTTTTCTGTCTTGCTTCAATTATTGAGTCACAGTATAAATATAGCTGAAACAGTGGATATCGACGAATTTCTGCTGGGGCATCTTGAACGGGAATAAGACGATTGAGGATCATCATCTTCGTCCGCATGAGCTCGTTTTTCTAGAATAAGAAGTTCACTTCAATAATAGTGAAAATGAGGCTGCAATCATGACAACGTTCATTAAATATTGAAATGAATATGACTGCTTATAACTTTTTCATTTTGTAGTGAGATAAGAATGAGACAATCCGAGGTTTGCGGCTTGTACTTTCATCTTTGATCAAACAAGGATGGAGAATGCAAAATCGCTTAATTTGTAATCTATAAGGTGTCTTTATAATTGAGTTGAATAGAAAATTTTAATAATTATTTTTCTTTGTTTTACTATAGTTTTGGTAGATAATTTAATGTGGCTTACTGTTAAAGATAGAAATATTATTTTACCAATGTTAGTCGAATTCTGTGTTGGGACGTGCACTTAATAAAAAATGCAAATCTTAAAATTAAGATCGGGTTCGCTGTATCAAATGAATAACGTGGTAGCTGGACGCCATGCCATGATACACGTTATTCTGGGGTAACATGGTAGGTTTTGCAGATAGATTTGAGTCAAGTTACTTTTCGTAGTTAAGGAATTTTGGAAATAGATACTGAGTCACAACATGTGGGATCGGCGCGCTTCCCGAAACTTTGATTACGCTTTATACGTATACACCATGCGCTATGTATTTGCTCACTGACAATGAGCGTATGTAGATGTAAGGCGCATCGCTACAATTGCAATACTGTAACGAACTCGCCTACTCTCGTAAAACGAAGCGATCAGTTGATCGCGCATCGCCATACTGAGCGAGCGACAAGCGGTGCAAATTGATACTGATTTTAGTAGAGATACCCTCAGAAGTCGCCGATGTACGCTCCAAGCGTTAGAAATGTCAAACAAAGTGGCTAAATTGAAATAAAGCCAGAATTATTATTAATAAAATATGAGAAAAATTGGTAAAAATTCGTGCAATTCAAATAAATTTTGCGAGAGATAAAATGATTAGAAAAACTTGAGTAAAATTATGAATTACAAAATAAGTGTTTTTATGCATGCACGTAGTTCATGGTTTTTGGAAAATGATTATTAAGTTATTAACAACGCGTTCGTTATCATACAAATATTTCCTCATTTACTCAAGTAAATAAGGAAATATCCTCATTATTTGGAATTATGAGGACAAGAATATGTAAAATTCGATAAAAATTTTGTTTAATCTGAAAAATGAAAAATTCTCGTGTATGCGCGTTGTTAATACGCTTCACACTGAGCCAATCAGAGCTCGCATATAATACGAAAGCTCACGACCAAAATTATGTATCATAGCAATATGGCCGAAACTGTATAACATCGTTAGATTATATGATTCTGAACCCGACTAGAAGGGTAGTAACGGTCGAAAGTGTAGCAACTGCGTGGGAGGCCATTTCTGCTTTGTTAAGAAAAAGGCAGTCGGTAATATAGCAATACGTCTGATATTAAAAATATACATAGATTTTGTTATTTTATGACGAAAAAGTTTGTTTTCAGAAATTTTACACGTAGCATATGGTTAGAGCAAATTTTTGAAAATTTCAAAAAATTTAGCCGATTCGTATCATAGCAACCCGGATACATTTTTTTTTAAACCTCTTGTATGGCAGCCGGGATTACCAAAAACTGTTTCAGAAATTTTCGTTGTCGCCTATAATCTCAAAAACGAAAATAACGATTGTATATAGCAGAAAACGTCGAAGATCTCAAAAGCGACCTCGAGAATGATTCCGATACCGACGATTATGGTGAAGAGTTCCACAGGGATTGAACACCTTCAGATTTTATATCTTTCAATGAAGAATTTTTTTTTTAGTCCAGTCGGAAAGACTCAACTACAGCGCCAATTTTTTTATACGTCTTTTGAACCTACAAGAATATGCTGTCAAATTTCCGTCAAAACCCTGATGGCGTTTTAGTAATTAAAAATGGTTAAAAATTGAAAAATCGATTTTTTCGGGATACCTTTTTTGGAATGCATTTTATAGCTAACTAACATATCATTTCGAAACTCATACATCATCTAGGGCCAATTCTCCCCAAAAGGTCTGGGCAAAAGTTATTGACCTACGTTATTTAGTTAAGCAACAATCTCCAGTCTACGAAAATCCGGAATTTCCAAATTTTCAGCACTGAATAAAAAGGCGGACAAAGTAGAAAAAATGCAGCGGCTTTGTTTCATCATGTACTTTATTGATTACGAAAAAAACCTTATGATTTTTTTCCCCATTAAGGAGGAACATCAGCTTGAAAAAAATGGTGATAGCTCAATGAAATTTTCAGAATATATTCTTGGATATGTATTCTATGGCCTCTCAAAATCTTTAAGCGATTTCATTCACTCATTTTTTAATAAATTATTTCCAAATATCGATTTTTTTACATGAAATCATAAGGAATAACTCATTGGCCCCATCTTTCCATATTTAGAACAAAATGAAAAATGGTGATAGGTCAGAAAAAAAAGTATTATTTTACAATTTAAATTCTAAAGAACGCGTGTGCAAAATTGGAGGTGGTTTCATTCTGCCATTTTTTTTTATAATTTGCATTATTTGTACCCGGCAATGAAGTATTTTGTCGTTTATCTCGTTCAAGCAAAGCAAACTCGGCAACATGAGTTCATTAGCTATGGCCACAGTGCGCGCACGTGATTCAAAACAGTGACACAAAAGTTGTCAACATACGGTGCTGTACTTCGTCTAAAGTGTTGAATAATTATTAACAATGTTGCAGACCATTCAATTTTTTTTATTTTTTTATTCTTTGTTTATAAATTACTTCCTGTTGACTGTAGCCAACTTTAAAAGTTGGCTACAGTCGTCAGCATCTTTGATCTCCCCTACAAATTTCTCCTCTCATGGCAAGCTGATTTTCCTCCTATAGCAAAAATTCAAGTGTGGTAGCCTGATGAATAATTCTGTTTCATCTATCCAACTTTGAACAGCTATAACAGTTGAACGGTTAGTTTGAGCGTATTGCTCGTAATAACTTTTTATGTAGGGAATCCGATTCTCTATAAAAACACGTTACTGACATGTCGGTGCGATTTTTTCCTCACGAGTTTTAGTACAATGTTCAGAGACCCTATTATTTCTCTGCATCATTCTTATATTTTCCATAAGACTTTTAGTGGTGTCGAGCAATGTAATGAAATGATTTTGAATGAATGAACCAAAAATAAAGCAAATACAAATTTGATTTGAACTGAAGGGATGTCTGGCCTTGCCAGCACCCATTCCCGTTAACCTCAGCTTTTTTAGGACGTTTTTTTAATCATCCGGCGTCGAACTTGGAGGTCAATTCGGGAAAAAATGTTAACCTCAGATAAAGACAGATAAAAAAAATCGACATTTTTTTTGTGGGCCGACGGTGGTTGTTAGTATATGCAAAAAAAAGTAACTCAGCCAAAATTTGGAATTAAAAAAAAATTTAGAGGTCCCTCAAACGATTTTGAAATATTCTTTTTTATATTTTGCGAAAAACCGAAAAAAATACGTAAAAGTCGTTGGAGGGACCTCTAAAATTTTTGATAAAAATCCCAAATTTTGGCTGAGTTACTTTTTTTTGCATATATTAACATCCGCCTTCGGCTCACGAAAAAAAATATTGATTTTTTTCAAGCACCCCAATATATATAGGGGAGACCCGGGCAAAGCGGAACACCCGGGCAAAGCGGAACACCCTCCCAAAAAAGTGAAAATTTTTTTTTTGACGGAAAGTTGAAAATCTTGATGATTCTTCTTAGGACATCCATTGAAAACATAATAATCAATAGGACGACCAATTTTCTCAAAAAATGAAAATTGTTTCGAAACTGAAAAATTTGCTCATTCAATTGCGAGTAAGCGTTGTAGAAGTGATATTCGTTATAAAATTGTATATTTCTAACAGGAAAATGAAAATAATGTTTTTCTTGTTGAAAAAATGAAAAATTCGATCATGCAATTTTTAAACATGCGTTAATAACATACTATTCAATAAAATGTGTAATTTGATATTGAATAAATGAGGATCGAGATTGTGTGATGAGAATATTTTTATTAATAGTGAACAAAGAATTATTATGATATCATTGAATGAAAGAAAATTCTTTTGCTCTTGGCACACGATTTGACTTCGCGACGTCTTGTTTTTAACTGCTCGTTTTTATTTTTCTATGCTACACCGATTGCTGATCGAGTAACCGAGCGCTCGCAATTGTTTTTTTATCGATTTTGTGTTAATCTATATTTATTGATGTACTATATATGTAACAAATTTCGCCTCCTACAAATGATACATTTTTTGAACATGGGAAATAAAATATGTTTATTAATTAAAAAAACAAAAGTTTAACGAAAAGTGCCCACTTCACCATGGTCTTATTTACAAAAATACCAGATATAATAAAGATCATCTCCGGCTTCGGCGCAATTGCATTCAGTATAAAATTGCATTCGATGATAAATTCGAAATTTTGTCATTCAAATAAAAAAAAATTCAACTTTCGGGGAGTATGGAAATTTGAATTCGAATTATGGAATTTCGAATTCGAAATTTTGGACTTTTGAATTCGAAATTTTGGATTTTCGAATTCGAAATTTTCGAATTCGAAGTTTTGGACTTTCGAATTCAAAATTCAAACGAAAAAAAAATTTCGAATTTATCATCGAATGCAATTTTATACCGAATAAAAATCTTGGGTCGATTGCAATTGCGCCGGAGTCGACGGAGACGATCTTTATTATATCTGCGATTTTTGTAAGACCATGGTAAAATGGGCACTTTTTCTTAAACATTTGTTTTTTAATTAATAAACATATTTCATTTTCCATGTTCAAAAATGTATCGTTTTATTGAATAGTATGTTATTAATGCATGTTCAAAACTGCATGATCAAATTTTCCGCTTTTTCAACAAGAAAAAATATTATTTTCATTTTCCTTTTAGAAATACACAATTTTATGACGAATATTACTTCTCCAACGCTTATTCGCAGTTGAATGAGCAAATTTTTCAATTTCGAAAAAATTTTCATTTTTCGAAAAAATTGGACGTTTTATTGAATATTATGTTTTTAACGCATGTCCTAAGACGAACGATCAAGATTTTCAACTTTCCGTCAAAAAAAAAAAAAAATTCACTTTTTTGGGGGGGTGTTCCGCTTTGTTCGGGTCTCCCCTATATATCTAATATATGATGACGGTAAGATTTTGCCAAACCACTATTACGCGTGTGTTGGAGTTACTTAACAATAAGCAGCAAGTATGAAAGAAAGTTGGAAAAAGTGAGGGTTGAATTTTTAATAAAATAAGAATAAAATGTATCTAGAGTCGCGGTAGCGACTCTGAGACAAGTACATTTATGTTATGACGAGTCGCTGACAGAGAGTCTTTACCGGAGCGATAGCGTTTCCAATTGTTTTCGAAAATTTTCAAAATTTGTTTCTTTAATAATTAATGAAATACAGTAGTTCAGAGAATACTGTAAGTTGACGTATTTTTTATTTATTTTTTTTCTTTCGATTGCGACCTCTCCGAACTCTCTAGCTCAACGCATTGAAGAGATATTAATTATTTATTTTTTAATTGGATCAAAAAATGGGTCGGGTTTTCGCACACATTTTTGATGTTTATTTGTTTTTTTTCAGAGACAAATCTGGTACCATAATACATTTTATATATCTATATTATTTTTTTCCTGGTGCCATAATACATTTTATATATCTG
>JBBLXU010002539.1:0-23093 GCA_037893425.1 Campoplex nolae | reverse complement strand
TTTCTTCGATCATTATCGAATTATCTTTATATTCGAACAAAAATTTTGGTGTTATTTGAACAATTTCCGCACCCTACCAAATCGACACGTTTCATACTTGCGCACTAAAATAGATACCTCTTCCGAGATTTTTCATAAAGGAAAAACTTGGGCGTCTCGTCAAATGGAACCGTCTCACGAAGTTTCAGCTGGTTATTTGTCATAAAAAAAATCAGATGGGGGCTGCTGGACTATTATTTGTAGCAATTATTGAGGGAAAGAATTTATACTTGAACAATTTTTCATAAATCACCGCGGTTTTTTCGAAAGGTCTAGTTTTTTGATGAGAAAGATTTTTATGGGCACGAATTATTACACAAGTAATTATTTTCCACAAATTATTTTTATGAGGAGAATTGTTGAAAGGAGAAGACTTTTGAAGAGGGAGTGAAGCGCCGTCGTACGGGTACGGTTTCAAGCGATACGAAAAATCATTCACGAACTCCGAACGATGCCGGTCCAATACAGCATCTATGCTGTTTTTTCGTGGTTTATTTAATAACTTTTCGTAATCTTTAAACTGAACCTTTAGCGACATTAAAGATAAGAGCACAATTCATAAAATCATTAGTATTCTTTGGCTGATTTTAAACATTTTTTATTGTATAAAATTGTTTCGTCAAGTCGATACTTTTCGAGGTCGAGGAAAAAAATCATGGAACTTTACATCATGCTGTTCTGCGAAAACCGCCATTTTGGAAAAGATCAAAAGGAAAAAAATTCGTAACCAAGGTCTCGGAAAGGTCAGACATTCGGATCGCCATTACTTGCAATAATATGGTTATTAAGTGCAGTAACAACAAAAAAATCGATTTAAAATTTAAAAAAAATTTTAAAAATATTAACTTCAATTTAATACGTAAAAATAATCAAGAATTTGATATTATTTAAAAAAATTAATGCCGGATTCTGAATGAGCACCCTCGAAAACTCTCTACAAGATAGTCCAGCAGCCCCCATCTGATTTTTTTTATGACAAATAACCATCTGAAACTTCGTGAGACGGTTCCATTTGACGAGACGCCCAAGTTTTTCCTTTATGAAAAATCTCGGAAGAGGTATCTATTTTAGTGCGCAAGTATGAAACGTGTCGATTTGGTAGGGTGCGGAAATTGTTCAAATAACACCAAAATTTTTGTTCGAATATAAAGATAATTCGATAATGATCGAAGAAAAATAATTGTCCTACAAATTTAATGGTTTGACTGGAGCGTCCTCCGCTCCGAATATGTAAAAATGAAGAGGGCATAAAATTTACGAATAACGAGCTGGATTTTGTGTGAAGTTTAGTGAATATAGGTATTAAAAAATGGCCACATTGTCCTACAAATGTAGTGGAATGTTTTCCCTGTCCTACGCTTAGAAGTTGTCCCCTCCACCGAAACACTTTTTTCATTAATAACAACTTGACTAAAATTTTGTCCTGTCCGGAGTGAAGTGTAGAGCACAGTTTTACCGGTGTCCTACATAAAAAATGGTATGAATTTCCAGGAACACATATTTTCTACTCCAAACTCATTCGACGCATTTCTCGTAGTTTGGAGTAAATCGATGAAACGAAACGACCGATCGCGCGGAAGTGGTCGAGTGGTGGGGGTAGAACAGCGCATATATAGTAATAGAAGCGCCTTCCCCGCGGCTGCTGTTCTACCCCCACCACTCGACCACTTCCGCGCGATCGGTCGTTTTTGCTCATGTTCGCGGCTACTTTTCATCTATTCTTCAATATTTGGACGAAAAACGAAGATTGACGTTTCGTAGCTGAACACTTCTCCTTCAAAAATCGGCTTGATAAATTGAAATCGGACGACTTCCAGAGCATCCAGCCTTGTTGAAAAAAATGGCCCTCTTGACTTCTGAGTGCCATGCCATAACTAAAAAAACTATTTATCCGACAGCACCTGGATTTTCACAGCGAAAGTATCTATCAATACCTACAATCGTGCAAAAAAAAAGATCCAACTTCAAAAATGGCGACGATAAAAATTTTTGAAAAAACGTCTTTCTTTCATGTTTTTTTTTTTTTTTTTCATTTTTTCCGTTAATTATCAACCGATCGGTTCGTTTCAGGGCTCATTCTTTTTGCATTTTTATTCTCTACATTTCGTTTTGTGGCTGCTTTTCCATAGCTCCATTTGTTTTCGTTTTATAAGTAAAAAACTAAAAAAAGTGCGTTGTTTTCACTAATTTGTTAATAACAAATAAGATACTCGGAATCTCGTGTCCAAAAGTATCCAGTCAACATCACTGAACCTTTCCGCGTGTGATGGCACTCGCGGTTACCTGTTAGTATTTTTGTCAAAATCAAACCCTCCTTTTCCTGGCCTACACAGTTTTACCGCTGTTCTACATAAAAAATGGTATGCATTTTCAGGAACACATATTTTCTACTCCAAACTCATTCGACGCATTTCTCGTAGTTTGGAGTAAATCGATGAAACGAAACACGTGTAAGGACCGTTCTTTCCTACGCTTAGAATTTGTCCCCTCCACCGAAACACTTTTTTCATTAATAACAACTTGACTCAATTTTTTTCCTGTCGGGAATGAAGTGTAGAGCACAGTTTTACCGCTGTTCTACATAAAAAATGGTATGCATTTTCAGGAACACATATTTTCTACTCCAAATTTCTTTTGACGATAGCGACGACCATCATTATTCTAAAGACGAGTCGGATGAACCGTCGACCTCAGATTCCGAGGACGAATATTATATATTCATTCATTTTTTGAATTATGTTTTTCTTGTTAAATAAAACGAAAAATGCTATTTCCGATATTCTTGTCGGACTAGCGATACATACCTATTTTTCGGTAGGACACTGTGTTATTTAAGCAAAGAATACACTCACCTAACATGTGTAATTTTTGTCCTACGGTTATTCATGAAAAAAGTGTTTCGGTGAAGGGGACAACTTCTAAGCGTAGGACAGGGAAAACATTCCACTACATTTGTAGGACAATGTGGTCATTTTTTAATACCTATATTCACTAAACTTCACACAAAAAATCAGCTCGTTATTCGTAAATTTTATGCCCTCTTCATTTTTACATATTCGGAGCGGAGGACGCTCCAGTCAAACCATTAAATTTGTAGGACAATTATTTTTCTTCGATCATTATCGAATTATCTTTATATTCGAACAAAAATTTTGGTGTTATTTGAACAATTTCCGCACCCTACCAAATCGACACGTTTCATACTTGCGCACTAAAATAGATACCTCTTCCGAGATTTTTCATAAAGGAAAGACTTGGGCGTCTCGTCAAATGGAACCGTCTCACGAAGTTTCAGATGGTTATTTATCATAAAAAAAATCAGATGGTGGCTGCTGGACTATAAGCAACTCATTATAAAACGTTATAAAAAACAATCTTATATGAAATAGAAGAATAGAATCGAACCGACAAAATCATGATAATTCAAGCCTCGCAATAGATTAATTATTAGGAAAATTGTTAAATAAACCATGAATAATTAGCATAGCGATGCTGTTTATTCATGGTTTGGTCACTGGCCCCCACGGTTGGGTAACCGACACTCACGGACACTGAAAATCAAAAGTGTCGCGATTGATCAGGGCGAGACTGCAAAAATAGTTAAGACAGGAGTCCATTTTCTCTTCCCAAATAATAGTTCCGGGTGGTGAAAAAGTAAGTTCCGGCTTCACGGAACTCATTGAATATATAAATAAAACTTGAAAATTATAAATAGTCAATTGCATAAAAACTAATTAAGAAACCGCTTGATTTTCGGTGATTGAAAACGTCTCCACGGAAAATCCGTTGAAAAAACAATAATCATTTAATATCCCTTTGAAAATCTGTCATAACTAAAAACTCCAATCGAAAAACCTGATTCTTGCAATGATTCGCGATGATTACAAAAAGTTATTAAATAATCACAAAAAACAGCAAAAATGCTGTACAAAAAGTTGAGACAAGTACATTTACTCCCCCCCAAAAGTTGTTCCCCGTAAAAGAAGCCTTCCCTCTAAATAATTAGAACCTCGTAATAAAACATCTTTAGATAACTTTCACCCAACAAAAAACAACATTCAAGAAACCAAGAACTTCCTAAAAATCCACTATTAGAAAGCAGTTCGATTCTTTCCTTTAAAAGTAACCTTGAAAGATAATTTATCATGAAAAGTTATGAAAAACTATATTGTTTTAAATTTATGAATAAAGTCATGAAATCGTGAAATTCACTTCTCGCAAAAAGTTGAATTGAAAGATTACAAAAAGTTGTCAAATAAATATGGATGTGGTCAAGTACATCGGATTATAATGTTAATAAATCCTCCAATTATATTAAAACCGTAAAAGAAGCCTTCTCTCTAAATAATTAGAACCTTGTAATAAAACATCTTTGGAAGAATTCCTCCCGAAAAAAAACACCAATCAAGAAACCAGATCTTCCTAAAAATCCACGATTAGAAAGCAGTTCCATTCTTTTCTTCAAAAGTTACCACAAATGACTTGGTACGACAAGGACTTTAAAAAAAATAATGAAGAATTGCATTAGTTTGCATTAATTGGAAAAGCTACCGCTCTTGTTTGGGTTTAAAATATTATAATAAATATTACTAAGAAATGACAAACAAAAAAACTTGAGAAAAAAAAATTTCGGCTGGTGTACTTGGCGAGTTCGTAACTATGAGGTGTAAGTACATTATGTGAAGTAAATTACACAATTCGCCAAGTACACCAGCCGAAAATTTTTTTTCTCAAGTTTTTTTTGTTTGTCATTTCTTTGTAATATTTATTATAATATTTTAAACCCAAACAAGAGCGGTAGCTTTTCTAATTAATGCAAACTAATGCAATTCTTCATTATTTTTTTTAAAGTCCTTGTCGTTCCAAGTCATTTGTGGTAACTTTTGAAGAAAAGAATGGAACTGCTTTCTAATCGTGGATTTTTAGGAAGATCTGGTTTCTTGATTGGTGTTTTTTTTCGGGAGGAATTCTTCCAAAGATGTTTTATTACAAGGTTCTAATTATTTAGAGAGAAGGCTTCTTTTACGGTTTTAATATAATTGGAGGATTTATTAACATTATAATCCGATGTACTTGACCACATCCATATTTATTTGACAACTTTTTGTAATCTTTCAATTCAACTTTTTGCGAGAAGTGAATTTAACGATTTCATGACTTTATTCATAAATTTAATACAAGATAGTTTTTCATAACTTTTCATGATAAATTATCTTTCAAGGTTACTTTTAAAGGAAAGAATCGAACTGCTTTCTAATAGTGGGTTTTTGGGAAGTTCTTGGTTTCTTGAATGTTGTTTTTTGTTGGGTGAAATTTTTCTAAAGATGTTTTATTACGAGGTTCTAATTATTTAGAGGGATGGCTTCTTTTACGGGGGACAACTTTTGGGGGGGAGTAAATGTACTTGTCTCAACTTTTTGTACAGCATTTTTGCTGTTTTTTGTGATTTTAATATATCCCAGCAAACAATACGTACGTTTCTGTACCAGTCTATGCTAACAGTATAGGCAAAATATGGTGTACGACACTGGTACGGCACAGTACGCTGTATTTTGTCTATACTGATATCAGAAATGGTACAGAAACGTACATTTTGTTTGCTAAGACATATCAATACGAATCGATCATAATATTAGCGTTCGTAGCGCAAATAGCGACTCCTTGAACACGCCTATGGGATATATGGAAAAATTAAGATGATTGCTGTTTCGCAGTGCGGCCTGACATGTGACGAAGCAGAATACAATCCTGAATAACAAGTCGAGTTTTATGTTGTATTTCAATAGTTTCTTTTATTTATATTGAAAAAAACTTGAACAAGGCTTGCCGCATGATAGCAGTTAGCACAAATGCCTGCGGCAGGGCTTGTGCTGGGTTGTTTTAATATCGACAGGTGTAAAAAATTAGACAGCGCAAGATTTTCCAAAAGGGCTTGTACTGTCTGCTTTTTTTACACCTGTCGGTATTAGAACATAACCCGACACAAACTCTGCCGCAGGCATTTGTGCTAGCTGCTATCTTGCAACAAGCCTCGTTCAAGTTTTTTTCAATATAAATGAAAGAAACTATGGAAATACAACATAAAACTAGGCTTGTTATTTAGAATTGTATGTAACTGCTTTGTCACATGGCTGGCTGCACTGCGAAACATAGCAATTATCTTAATTTTTCTATATATCCCTTAGACATGTTGAAGAAATCGCTATTTGCGTACGAACATTAATATTATGATCGGTTCGTATTAATGTATCCCAGCAAACAATACGTACGTTTCCGTACCAGTCTATGCTAACAGTATAGGCAAAATATGGTGTACGGTACTGGTACGGCACAGTACGATAGTAATCCTCATAACTACATATATAATTGGCTGAAAAAGTATTTTCCGTTTATAATTTTGAAACCAAAATATTGAATGCAGAAAAAAACGTTAAACGATTTCGTTAAATATTCGAACTTATAAACTAATCGACAATTGAACGCTATCGATAAACGGAATTATTGAATTACAAATTCGAATAAAATTGGAAAACAAAAGCTGGCTGAGTTCTTCACTCAATACACAAAAACATACACAACAATTCTAATGAAATGATGAAAATCAAAAGAAAATATATTTCTTCGTTACCTTATTTAATTCACAATTATCCTCATCTTTTTCATCGTATATATATTAATCCGTTCGCTGATAAATGTTTGTCAATATTTAAATCGAGAACGACTAATACAAATGACTATGAATATTCAACGAGTTTGAAGATCATGATTCAAATACTTTGTCAATTTGCGAAGTTTATATTTATCAGTCATGACAGAAATTTAAAATAAATTTTAGCAATGTCGTTCAATCTCCGAATTGGAAAACTAATTGGCAATTGAACGCTATCAATGAACGAAAAAATGAAAAATTTAATTCAAATCGTAACAACAACAAACAAAAGTTGGCTAGGTGCTCCGTTCGGTATAGAAAAAACATTGACAACGATTTGAATGGCATGATGAGAATCTGAAAAAGTGAGAATCTTGTTCCATTTCATTATTCAGAAAAAACGAAAAAATCATAATTGAAATAGAAAGATCAAGTAAAAAAAATACTCCATGTAACTGCTCAGTTTTTTCCTTCGACTACCATGCTGAAAACATCGAATTTTTTATCACTGCATATATCTTTGTGATCTCTGAATATTTTTTGTCCGTTTTTAAATCGAGAACGACTAATCCAAATGACTTTGAATATTTGACGAAATAAAAATTCATGGTTGAAACAGAATTTGTCGTTTATAAATTTTTTCATGTATCCAATATAACGTAAATGTAAAAAACAGTTCAGCAATTTCGTTTACGATGTGAATGAGAAAACCAATCCGCAGTTTAACGCTATTGATAACCAAAAAATAATGAAGTCAATAGAAACCGGAAAAGTAACAAAGTAAGCGTTTGCATGATGAAAAACTGAGAAAGTGGAAATCAATCGTTCTCTTTCATTATTTAGAATCAAATAAGAAATAAATTTTTTAAATTGAAAGAAGGAAGTGAAAAAATACTCCATTAACTGCTGAATTATTTTCTTCTCATAGCATGACAAAAAAATTTTTTTTTCCATAACTGCATATATGTCATTGTGTTCGATAAAAAGTTTTTTCCATTTATAATTTGAAAACAAAAATATGGAATGCAAAAAAAAAGTTCAATTATTCCGTCAACTCTTCGAATTTATAAACTAATCGGAAATTGCACCCTATCGATAAACGAATATATTGAATAAAAATTGGAAAATCACTGTTGGCTGAGTGCTCAACTCAGTATTAAAAAACGGTCACAGCCATTTTAATGCAATGATGAAAATCCAATGAAGTCGTAATTCTTCGTTCCCTCATTTTATTCACAATTATCCTCATCTTTATTTTTTTATATATATTCATGCCCTCGCTGAAAAGTTTTTGTCAGTTTTTCAATCATGAACGACTACCACCAATGACTATGAATATTTAACGAGATTGAAGATGATGGTTCCAATAGAGTTTGTCGTCTTGAACATTTTCTATTTGTCAAGCATGAAAAAAATTTTAAAAATATTAATTAATTCCGTTCAACCTCCGAAATGAGAAACTCGGCGACAATTGAACGCTATCGATTAACGGAAAATAAAAAAATTATATTCCAATTGTAAGATGAAAAAAATTAACGTTAGCAGAGGACTCTGTTCTGTATAAAAAAATATTAACAACGGTATGAATGGCATGATGACAATGTGAAAAAGTTATTATCTCTCATTCCGTTACATTATTCATAATGGGAGGAAAAAATTATTTTCAAAATTGAGACATGGAAATGAAAAATCACTCTATGTAACTCCTTAGTTTTTTCCTTCACATAGCATGACAAAAACATTCTTTGTTCGTTTTCCAATCGAGAACGACTAATCCCAATGACTATCAATATTCAACGAAATCGAAAATCATGTGTAAAATGGAGTTTGTATCTGTTCAATTATTATATTCGTCGTAATTTACAGGAAATTAAAAAAAAAGTTCAGCAATTTTGTTCATGATCCGAATTTAAAAACTAATCGGCAAATGAACGCTATCGATTAACGGAATAATAAGACAGTCAATTGAAATTGAAAAACCAACAAAATAAGCGTCGGCTGAGTGCTTCATCTGGTATAGAAAAACATTAACACGGGTTCTAATGGCATTATGAGAATTTGAGAAATTGAGAATTTCCCGTTCTCTTCCATTATTCAGAATGAAAAAGAAAAATAATTTATAAAATTTAAAGATGGAATTAAAAAAAATACTCCAAGTATGTACTTAGTTTTTTTCTTCAGATAGCATGACGAAAATATCGAATTTCTTATTACTGCATATATGTTTGTGTTCTCTGGATATTTTTTGTTCATTTTTCAACCGAAAACGATTAATCCCAAGGATTATGAATATTCAACGGAATTGAATACAGTCCAACCTCCAAATAAGAAACTCGGCAATAAGAAACTTTCCCCAGTTTCTCACTCGAGCACTTCCCCCACTCCGACTCGAACTCCGAGCTCGAGAATTTTGTGCGCGAACCTCTGGTTAAGAAACCAGCCTGGATGAGATTACTCGGGCAAAATAGAGTGAACGTGTAGTGTAAATTGATGTGTGCATGCGTGCGTGAGTGTGTGTGTGTGTGCGAGTGTGAGTGTTTCTTATTGAGAGGATCGCATGCGGAAAAGAGTGAGAGAGACAGACTGAGGTAGTGAGCGAGGAGCGCGCGCCTGGTGGGGGTGTGCAAAATATAAGAAAAACTCTTCCCCTTGGGGGCTTTTGGTTTCTTATTCGGAGGTCGGACTGTATTATGGTTTGAATGGAGTTTGTTGTTGATAAATTTTTTTTACTGTTCAATATTACGGAAATGAAAAAAATTAATTCAGCTATTCTGTTTACGGTAAGAATTGTAAAACTAATTGGCCATTGAATGCCATTGATGAATTACGAAATAATAAAGTCAACTTGAATTTGAAAACTAACAAAATAAGCGTTGGCTGAGCTTCATTCGGTGTAGAAAAATATGGACAACGCTTTTAATGACATGATGAAGAGCTGAGACAGTGAAAATTCTTCTTTTCTTTCCTCTATTTCGAATAAAAGCAAAAAATCATTTTTGAAATTGGAAGATTATAGTAAATCGTTTTTCCATGTAACTGACTAATTGTTTCTTTACATACAATGACAAAAACATCGAATTTCTCATTTCTGCATATATCTTCGTATTTTCTGAATATTTTTTGTCCGTTTTTCAATCAAGAAAGACTAATTCCAATGACTTTGACTATTTAACGAAATAAAAATTTATGGTTGAAATAGAGTTTGTCGTTTATAAATTATTTAATTTTTTCAGTATTATGGAAATGTAAAAAACGGTTCAGCAATTTCGTTTATGATGTGAATGGGAAAACCAATCGGCAGTTTAACGCTATTGATAACGAAAAATTAATTAAGTCAATTTAAAACGGAAATTAACAAAATAAGCGTTGGTTGAGAGCTCCATTCAGTATAGAAAAGTATTTACAACGATTTGAATGGCATGATAAAAAGCTGAGAAAGTGGAAATCCATCGTTTATTTCCATTATTCAGAATAAAATAAAAAAAATCATTACTGAAATTGAAAGAAGGAAGTAAAATAATATTTCATCTAACTGCGTGGTTTTTTTCTACTCATAGCATGACAAAAACATTGTTTTTTTCATAAACACGTATATCATTGTGTTTGCTGAATAAGTTTTTCTGTTTCTAATCTGGAAACAAAAATATTAAATGAAAAAAAAAAGTTATCTTATTCCGTCAACTCTTCGAATTTATAAAGTAATCGGCAATTGCACCCTATCAATAAACGAAATAATTGAATAAAAATTTATAAAAAAATTTGAAAATCACCGTTGGCTGAGTGCTCGACTCAGTATTAAAAAATTTTCACAGCCATTTTAATGCAATGATGAAAATCCAATGGAGTCGTAATTCTCCGTTCCCTCATTTTATTCACAATAATCCTCATCTTTATTTCTTATATATATTGTAACGACTTTTCCCGTGAGTCGCACAAAATATTCCTATCTCGAGAATTTTCTGGACGCCAGCCGAAGATAACTTCGACAAATTTTATTTGAAAATTATCGAGAACGGAAGAATAGGTTTTTCCCGGTCGTAGCTGTATGTGGGAACCAAGTTGGTAGAGGGGCGGGATTATGATAAAAATACGAAATAAATTCACATGAAAGGCACACGATATCCGGAATTACAATTTTGAGTTTATTTTAACAATGAAATTAAATAAATGAAATTTTTAACAATAAATTATTAGTTTCCGGAAAAATATGATCTTGGTCTCGTTTTTCTCGAGAAATATAAATTACACGGTTTTAATGTCGCAAAATTACAATTCAAGTAAAAATAATAATTTTTATCGAAATTACGAAATAATATTAAATTTTAGTATCTCCGTCAAAAATTCGTTTAAATTAAATAATAATAAATTTTATGATCCAACTCCAATCGAAAATTATACAAGTAGAAATTACAAGAGACTTGCTCTAAATAATTTCTTTTATTTCGAAAAGATTGGAATTGAATACTTTCTTGATTTCTTATACTAAGGACTCTCGTCGAACGAATAAAAATGAAAATCGAATTCCTCTCGGCAATTCTAAATAACTCAACAGAAAATACGGTAGATTTTACACCGTGAAATGACGTTATAATAATTAACTAATTCTTTCAAACGCGAACGTACCCCGAAACAATATCGCTCTTTAATACGATATTACGAAAAGTTTTAAGAGCTCTTTTTACAACAACAAAATTCACAATAAAACAAAATGAAAGCGAGACGACGGCTCACCGCTACAGTTTCAGAAGATGGAAATCCGGAAAAAGACCACGGATGATTCCACTCGATAATTCCGGCTACGTCGTTTTCTTGTACAGGGTTGGCGACGGCTCGTCAGAAAACGTCAGGTTCCGTTGAGGTTCGATACGAAAAGTCCCCGAACGATTACGGAAACGCGGTTTTATAGAATTTGGGTCCTAACCCCTCCACCCTTCGCCTACTCGCGGAATCTAGACTTTTCTCGAAAGTTCTCGCAATTCACCCCCATTTTCTCGCAAATTCAAAATTTCAGGGCGTTGGCGACAGTTGATTCGTGCCAACCGAGACTTCCCGAAGATTCCCGATGCTGCTTGACGCACCGCTTGAGATCAGACAGCTCAGGGTGAGGGCTTTGAGTTAGTGACCCCTCTCTCTCGATACTCGCGTTCCATCGATGACAACTCTGACTGACCTTGACGACCTATGCCTTCCCTTTCGATGATATGACGAAAATATCGACGGCCATAATATTTTCGATGTTTGGATTCCTGTCCTCGATGATTTGGAACCGTCGTTCGCTCGCATAAAATAAAATAATAAAATAAAAACAAAATTATTACAAGGAAATACGCTCGCATTTGACTCCTTTTACATTTTCTCGAGAGGAATTCGTCGAAACCCGAGGTTTTCCTCTGTGCCGTGCCAATCTCTGTATTTTTAGTGACGTGGACAAAATTACCACGTCACAGTATATACAGCCCATTATAACGAAATCGGAATAAGACTGCCGTGTAAGCGTAGTGTATGACGTCTACACAGTGAAACGGTTATTAACGGAGTTTTGACATAATCAAGTGCAGGACGTCCGCAAAATTTCGATTAATGGATTTAATAAAAATATTCAACGGAGATTCTGAGTGAAGTTCTGTAATGATAAAGTGCGAGATTAGCGAGTAAATTGGATAAATTGTGAAAAAAAATGATCTCAGAATAAAATTTTGAACAGACTAGTAAGCATTTTTTTTCGTGATCCTGTGTATTCAAATCTCGCAGTGAACATATTCATGTACAAAATATAAAAATGCAAAATAAAATCAACAGTTATGGGTTATATTCACAAGCTAAAAGTGCGGATTTATATGAACCAAAATATTTAAAAATTTTAGAAAAAAGAAGTGATATAATCGCAAAAATCCCTTCACGGGGAAAAAACGTGGACAAGTACATTGGTGGTCCCTTGTTTCCCTATGATATGAAAAAAAATCCAAAACGCCGCTTAGAAGAATACAAAAAAAGTTACAAAATAAGTTAAGATCTGTTGAAATATACGTGGCCCAATACGGGAAGCTTTACTGCGTTTCAATAAATTTTCAAATACGGTTTGATGTTGATAGAAAAAATAATAAAGTTCGGAAATTCAACTATATATCACCAACCAAATTGCAAACGTAAAAAAATTAGATTGTAAAAAAATTCTGAACGAAGTACTTGGCGAGGATTTTTCCATGAAATTAGCGTAGTGTATAGATCATGATAACGAATGTCCTACTTACCTTTATCCCCATTCACGCCTGTAAACTGAATCCCATTCGTGATGCCACACTTAATTTTCATTTTTTTTTAACACAAAGAAATTTTGTTGAAATTTTTTTGGCGAAAAAATCGCTAGAGCTGAAGCACAAACGTGGCATCTGTTCGAGGCGTCGATCGGAAAGCCCGTTATAAAATCAAGAGACGCGGTAGCGGCTCGACCTCGAGTATTGAAATAAAAATCCCGGCGCGATCCCTGCCACACTCTTATATTCCATATACTTATATTAAAGTATCACACAATCATGGGTTAGTTGTTAAAGTTCTTGAAACAAATTGAGACAAGTACATTTACTCCCCTCAAGTGGAAGTTCCAGGTGATCAATAATGAAGGCTAGACTAGATTTATTTTTTTTATAAAAGAACTTCCGTATCTATTTTTTTTTCTGTTTCGGTATTTTTTATTTTTCACTTGGATTGTTATTGAGTGGAACAACTACTATAGGTTACAAAGCTTTTTGTACTTTGAATTACTTTGAATGGATGAAAATAATTTTTTTTAATAAGCTGAAATGTATTTGGCTATCAATGCTTAAGAAGAAAATGGCACGAAGTTTGGTAAGAAATATTTTAAACAATCCATCTTGTTCGACAAAGAGAATAGAATATTTCTCGTAAGCAATGACGATCGTTTTCCAGCTGTTGTTGGATTTTTCCATACCACAAATATTTTTACGCTTTTATTATATTTTAAATAATTAATCTTGTTCGAAACAAAGAATAGAATATTTATCATAAACAATGACGATCGTTTTCCAGCTGTTGTTGGATTTCTCCATACCACAAATATTTTACGCTTTTATATATATTTTTTTTTTTTTTTTATATTCATCTTCCACTGGTATACCCTTTCGAGTTTTTACCGTCCCCCCTGTTTCCCCGTGCGGCACGGACCGACTTTCGTTTGTCACTGTATCGCATTTGCCTAGGGTGGAGGGAAACCGCGAAAACCTCACCGATACAGAGTGTAGCCACAACTATTTTATAATATTTTAAATAATTCATCTTGTTCGAAACAAAGAATAGAATATTTATCATAAGCAATGACGATCGTTTTCCAGCTGTCGTTTGATTTTTACATTCAACAAATATTTGTACGGTTTTATAATATTTGAAACAATCGATCTTGTTTGAAAAAACAGAGAATATAATATTTCTCATAAGCAATGACGATCGTTTTCCAGCTGTCGTTCGATTTTTCCGTACCAGAAATATTTAGACGGTTTTATGCCCTAAATTTTTCCCAGATGTCTTTACATTTTTACCTACCACAAATATTTTGACGGTTTTATCCCATAAATTTTAATATTTTGTTACTAGTCCCTTTAGTAAAAAGTGATGGGCAGGTTATGTTCCATCGATGTACACTACCGTCGGAAAGTTTCCGGACAAAAGTCGGAAAAAGTTGCCACACTCTTTTTTATGTTATTCAGTCGATAACGTAGATAAATTAATTTAATAAACGGCATTTTAAAGGGGAGAAATCCCATTTCATTTTGCTTTTTTTGAAAAAATTTTGCGATTTTTTTTACGACTAGGACGTCATTTTGAAAACGACCATTTTTCGTCTTTTTTTTTCCTTTTTACAGAGCGACCGCGTTTTCAGTAGAAATTTTTTTTTTAAATTTCTATGACCGGATCTTGAAAAGGCAAAACTCAAGCTTCAATTTCGTTTTTTATAAAATCCGTTACGATTTTTTTTGAAAAAGTTATCATGTTTTTGGCGAAAAAAGACGGAATTCAGAAATTCCTGCGTAGCACGAAAACTATCACATTTAGAAAAAAATCTTAGAGGAGTGAAAGTTGCCTCTGAGATTGTTCTAGTCACTCGAATTTTCCCAGATTTTTTTTCCGAAATTTTTTTTTCGTTGATTTTAGTCGAACTCCAGGTCTATCAATTTCCGTAATTTAAAACCTATGGGTTTTTTCACCAAAAGTCTAAGTACAAAAAAGTTTTATTTCATCATTTTAAACATTTTGGAATTTTTTCAGATTTTTTTTCTCCGATGATGTTCATCATCATCGTCAACATCGTCGGATAAAAAAATTCGAAAAAAAATCTGAAAAAATTCCAAAACGTTTAAAATGAAGAAATAAAACTTTTTTGCCCCTGGACTTTTGGTGAAAAAACCCATAGTTTTTAAATTACGGAAATTGATAGACCTGGAGTTCGACTAAAATCAATGGAAAAAAAAAAATTTCGGAAAAAAAATCTGGAAAAAATCGAGTGACTAGAACAATCTCAGAGGCAACTTTTCACTCCTCTAAGATTTTTTTCTAAATGTGATAGTTTTCGTGTTACGCAGGAATTTCTGAATTCCATCTTTTTTCGCCAAAAACATGATAACTTTTTCAAAAAAAATCGTAACGGATTTTATAAAAAACGAAATTGAAGCTTGAGTTTTGCCTTTTCAAGATCCGGTCATAGAAATTTAAAAAAAAAATTTCTACTGAAAACGCGGTCGCTCTGTAAAAAGGAAAAAAAAAGACGAAAAATGGTCGTTTTCAAAATGACGTTCTAGTCGTAAAAAAAATCGCAAAAATTTTTCAAAAAAAGCAAAATGAAATGGGATTTCTCCCCTTTAAAATGCCGTTTATTAAATTAATTTATCTATGTTATCGACGGAATAACATGAAAAAGAGTGTGGCAACTTTTTCCGACTTTTGTCCGGAAACTTTCCGACGGTAGTGTATGATAGACCAGTTGACAGGCGTAAAAATATCCGAACCCTTATCTACCAGAGCAACCGCTTTTCCCCGTAAATATATATTAATTAATCCAGCAAAAAATTTTGCATATAAAATTTGAGATAAATAATTGTGAGGTATTTTTTAAGATTAAACTAATGTTATGAAATAGTATATTACATACCTAGGCCAGAAAAATAAGAAAAGTCTCAGATCACATGTAATTGTTGGCCGCGGCGAAGCCGAGGCTGACAAACATGTGGTCTGAGCCTTTACTTTTTTTTGGCCGAGGTATGTATACTATTTTTCTGCCCGACGTTGCCGGAATGGGGCAACTTCGTTTAGCGCAGCGGCCCGAAAGTTGCCACTTTCCGGCCGGAGGGCAGAAAAGATATGAAGTAGAAAAGTCCATAGTATCCAGTGTCTCAACAGCCCATTATATATAGGTATTCTATTGCGGTTGTATAATATATGGTGCATTCCACGCCAAATCAGTTACTTCACAACGTTTGGGTACTTGATTTGGTTAAAAATTTTCAAGTTTTATATAACCATTGCAAGGAGCTCTCATTTTTTTCAACATTTTTTGTCAATCGTTTAATAAGTAATGATTTTTCGGATAAATTAGAGTTTATTTTTTCTGATTAAACAAAAACTTGTTGAAAAATGGGCCAAATTGAGTTTTTTTTATATATAGAGAATATTTATCTCTACTTATTGAAGGTATTTTTTAAAAAACGATTGGTGTGTGTATCAACAAATTTTTTTATGGTAGAACAAAAAACAATTTATTTAAAGCTTCAGACATTTTTGATATTCTTAAAAAATTGTAGAAAACAACTTGAACTAATATAACGATTTCTAAAACTCTTTTAATAATGGGATGATTTTTGATATTTTTGTAGTATTTTTTGCAATTATCTCACCAATAAAGTCTCAGTTATGGGCCTTGGCAACTTCGATTATAGTAAAATAGAACCTAATTCTTAATAGTATTGCGTGAGTAAGAAATTTTTCAGTTGAATGTCGAGACCTAAAACTGAGATTATATTAGTGATATTTTATTTCAAAATTATGAAAAAAATATAACCAAATATCCCCCTATCATGAAACTGGTATTGAAAATCGTTAAATTGGTTCAAGTCTTTTGATAATTTTATTAAGAAAATTAACATGTTCCAAATGCTTAAAATCAATGCTTTATTTTATTATACTTCAAAAAACAATTTTAAACCTACACCAATTATGTTTTAAAAAATACCTTCTAAAAGAAAATTTAAAAACGCTAAAATTGAATAAAAAGATGCCGAGTTTGGCCAATTTTTCGGCAAGTTATAGGTAAATGATAAAAATATATTAAATTTTGCCGAAGAATCATAACTCCTCATCATGACGCCTAAGAATCATGCGATGAAGAAAAAATTATTAAAAAAATCAATAGAGTAATTTCCAATCAGTATAGCAACTTGACAATTTTTAAACCAAATAAAAATCATAAACGTTATGAATTTGCTGATTTGACCTGAGATATCCCATATCAAGAGACTCGGTAGAGTCTCGGGACAAGTACATTGACAGCCCTGTCGTCTGCTGGCCCGAGCTCGCCGAGACTATACTTTCTCTGAATAAACCTATTCGCGGTGGTGGGGGTAAAATCGGCATGTCATTTTATTGAATTACGAAGCTCAAAAGCAATTGAGGAACTTAAAAATTGAACTTTTAGCTAATTAAGAAATTCTCCTTCGATTGCGCCCAAAATCAGCATGATCGGTCCCGTAATTGCTGAGAAAAAACTTTGCACGGGCTCAAGATTATGCAAAAGTTACCAACACATAAAAGATTTCACGTGTCTGTATACAACACCATGAAAGGCCTCTTGTCGCCAGCTATAACCCATTTTCATGAAAGCCAGTCTCCAGTGACAGCTGCAGAGAGAGAAATGATTACTACGTTCACACGGAACTCTTATTCCGGAACCAAATCGGCATAAGAGTGCCGTGTAAGCGTAGTGTATGACGTCTACACAGTGAAACGGTTATTAACGGAGTTTTGACATAATCAAGTGCAGGACGTCCGCAAAATTTCGATTAATGGATTTAATAAAAATATTCAACGGAGATTCTGAGTGAAGTTCTGTAATGATAAAGTGCGAGATTAGCGAGTAAATTGGATAAATTGTGAAAAAAAAATGATCTCGGAATAAACTTTTGAACAGACTGGTAAGCATTTTTTTTCGTGATCCTGAGTATTCAAATCTCGCAGTGAACATATTCATCCATAAAATATAAAAATGTAAAATAAAATCAATAGTTATGTGTTATATTCACAAGCTGAAAGTGCGGATTGTAATTATGTACAGTCTCCATAGGAGTTTATATGAACCAAAATATTACAAAATTTTAGAAAAAAGACGTGATATAAAATCGCAAAAATCCCCTCACGGGGAAAAAAACGTGGACAAGTACATTGGTGGTCCCTTGTTTCCCTATGATATTGAAAAAAATCCAAAACGCCGCTTAGAAGAATACAAAAAAAATTACAAAATAAGTTCAGATCTGTTGAAATATACGTGGCCAAATACGGGAAGCTTTACTGCGTTTCAATAAATTTTCAAATACGGTTTGATGTTGATAGAAAAAATAAAAAAGTTTGGAAATTCAACTATGTCACCAACCAAATTGCAAACGTAAAAAAATTAGATTGTAAAAAAATTGTGAACGAAGTACTTGGCGAGGATTTTTCCATGAAATAAGCGTAGTGTATAGATCGTGATCACGAATTCGCCAAGTACTTCGTTCAGAATTTTTTTACAATCTAATTTTTTTACGTTTGCAATTTGGTTGGTGACATAGTTGAATTTCCAAACTTTATTATTATTTCTATCAACATCAAACCGTTTTTGAAAATTTATTGAAACGCAGTAAAGCTTCCCGTATTTGGCCACGTATATTTCAACAGATCTTAACTTATTTTGTAATTTTTTTTGTATTCTTCTAAGCGGCGTTTTGGATTTTTTTCAGTATCATAGGGAAACAAGGGACCACCAATGTACTTGTCCACGTTTTTTTCCCCGTGAGGGGATTTTTGCGATTTTATACACTACTCGTGAAAAGTTTCTGCAAAAAAATGCGAAAAAGTCTCGGAGCCATTTTTAATGTAATTTTTTGACCAATATAGATGAACAAATTTAATAAACGCGACTTGACATTCCCCGACTCCGTCTCGATATATTATAATTCGCGTTGGAAATGCTTTGTTTATTTCCTTGTACTTTTGTAGCGATGTTCGACAGTTCTTCACCGTTCGCGTGAGCGCTTACCGCAAAAAAATACCAGCCGAAATTACGATCTAGCGATAGTAAAGTTGGTGTCGTGACAGACATCGAATCCAGCGACCATGAGACCACTCGCGGGTATATCCACTGCTCATGGTGCTCCATCGATTTTGCAATTTATTTGAACCGCGATTTTCTTCGCGATCTATTGAACATCCTTGGCATTTTTGTGAGCATACATTGAGTCGGTACGGGACGATCAATTTTACTCGCGGATATATCCACTGCTCATGGTGCTCCACCGATTTTGCAATTTATTTGAACCGCGATTTTCTTCGCGATCTATTGAACATCCTTGGCATTTATGTTTTTTGCAAGCATACATTGGGTCGGTACGGGACGATCAATTTTACTCGCGGGTATATCCACTGCTCATGGTGCTCCACCGATTTTGCAATTTATTTGAACCGCGATTTTCTTCGCGATCTATTGAACATCCTTGGCATTTATGTTTTTTGTAAGCATACATTGGGTCGGTACGGGACGATCAATTTTACTCGCGGGTATATCCACTGCTCATGGTGCTCCACCGATTTTGCAATTTATTTGAACCACGATTTTCTTCGCGATCTATTGAACATCCTTGGCATTTATGTTTTTCGCGAGCATACACTGCGTCGGTACGGGACGATGAAATTTTACAAACATTGTTTTGAAGGGGAAAAATAGAGCTCCATTTGACTACCTCGGTATATTTTTTACCATTATTTTTTAAGTTGACACGCGCTTTAGAAGAGACACGTTTTTCGAAAAATATTTAGAATTTCGAATACGAAGAATTCGAAATCCGAAATATCCGCGTCATCTGATAAATCCAAAAGCTGGTAATCGGGGCTTACGAGGTCACTGATAACGAATAAAAATTTTTAATTTGAAATTTCAAGATCACGAACCTTATATGACGGATGAAACATACAAAAAGTCATGTGATAAAAAAAAAAGTCAGGACTCGAAGGATTGTATTGATTATCCATAATTTTTAAATTTTGGATGCAGAATCGTTATCAGTGACCCCAAAAAGCTGCAAGTATCAACTTTCGATTTCATTAAACGATTTTTTGTATTTTTGATCCACCATAATAAATCAGTTATCTCGAATTAACAAAATGGAATTGCGGGTACATTATCAGAGAACCCGAAAACTTCCGAATTTCAACTTCAGATTTCATGAAACGATTTTTGTAATTTTGTATAAACTCAATTGGATTCGCCATAATTAATTTTCACATTTAAAGATGAGATTCGTAATCAGCGACTCCGAAAATCCCCGAGTACCATGTATTAATTTCACCAAATGAAATTTTTGAATTTTCGTTTCATAGTGGATCCGCCATTTTAAATTTAAAAATTTCGAACTCAGATTCGTGATCAGTGATTCCAAAAACCCCGTAATAAATGAAAAATTTTTTGTTTTTGTTGCTATAGGCATAGTTATTTGTTGGTCGTCATGTATACAATTGTTTATTCGTTGATAAAAAATTGAAAAAATTTTGTTTCCGGTGCTATGGACTGTGACGTAAATATTTTCAACGTAATTTCAATGAGACTCTATATTTATTCCGCTCATCGTTTCGGCCACGAAAAGACTTCGTAGAATCACTTGACGAATTAAAATTATGATTAATTAGTATAGAGAAATTTATTGCGTCGCGAATATTGTTATTTTTGTTATCCATGGCGAGGATAATCGGAGGAACGAGCGACGATGAGAGTGAGAAAGAGAGAGAGAGAGAGAAATAATCGAATAATACGTCGGCGTACTTCGAACAGGGTTCGTACGCACCATCACACGCACACATACACACGACGCTCACATGGTCATTTAATTTCTCAACGTCCTGATTTAAAAATTATAGAATGTACGAGAAAATGTACAGCTTCGGACAACGTAATAAAGCATTGTCGCTCCTACGTTGTCGTTTCAGGGAAGTCACCATTAACGGCGGCGTCAACCCTTTTTCCCGAGTCTAGAATTATTTTCAATTCGCTCGAATTGCGTATCAAATACCGCTTCTCCCGTCAGTATTTATCGCTACAATAATATTAATTGGGCTAGGGGTTGTTAACGAAGAGACGAACCCAATAATTATTCCCGATGAAAATCTGGGGCCCTGTCTAACGCCCGTAATAAAAGTAACGTCGACGAACGTATAAAAAAAGTCAGCGAAAATTCGAAAGAAAGCGTAAGGGAGAGGCGGGAGTCACTGCCCAGCATGAGACTTTCGTTCTCGACAAATTTTTGGTGAGCGTTGAGTGGGACGTACGTGTCATAAAAGTAAACGGTGATTATTATCAGATCTCTCTCCTTCTCGCGTTTGAGTTCGATCAATGGGCTTTCCAGATGATTTGTTATTGATTTCCCGTAAATTCCCATAAAATGTAAATTATCAAAAGTGTTCGATTTCGTGTACGCAATAAATTCCGTCACGACGACGTCTTCGCTTTTCGCCTTATAGTAAATGTTTTTGTTTCATTATTATTTTCGTTGTCGCGAAGCAGCTTTAGATAATATTCCGGGCAATAGTAATAGTATCGTGGCCGAATCCGGAAATCTCCCGTATTTCGTTGTAATTGTTGTTTTTCCGTGTTATTTTTTGTATCGTGACCGTGAAAATATTCGCGGGCAAGTGTGTTGAGTGAGAGCGTGACGTTGTTTGAGTGACTGGGATAAACTTCGCTTTCGAGAAAGAAAGTCCGGACAAGTTACCGATTATCGGGTACTTGGTGAAATATTGCATAACAACATCTGAGATTCATCGAACATCATAATTTCGTTTATTCTTCCCTCAAGTAGCTCCACGGTTAAAAAAATACGGGCTCGTTTTAAAGTGTAAACGTGTGCAGGATCCAGGTCGTATGAGTGTGTAGTCGGTGCGAGTGTGCTCGTGAGTATTCGCGCGTGTCAAATTTCATTTGCCGCGAATATCATTTTTTATTTTCTTTATGAAATTTTCGCGCCTAATTAGTTTGAAATATTGCGAAAATTAATAAATATTGTTGATCGTTAATCGTAATTTTTTGTAGTAGCTTGACCTCGCCCATCCCGCTGCAAGCAAAGCCGGTAAACCGCTTGTATAGACCTCTCTCTTTCGTATTGTGTGTATTCGGCGACTGGCGCCAAATATTACCATCTAATAATAATTAAGCAATGCGAAAGCGAGAGAAAGAAGCTTTTATGGCAATGAAGAAAAATTTCCATCACAGGACATATTGATATTTGGTTAGTTGCTATGGTGACAATCAAACATAAAGTTGGCTGTCATCATACAACCAATCACAGCACTAATAAAATGAAAAGAATCGAACTCGCAATTCGATAGTAGATTGCCCATGAAATATTTATTTAAGGATTTAAAGAGAGAAAAAAGTTTTGTTTTTAAATTTGGAAGACATCAGAAATGTAAGTAAATTTTTTTCGACACGATTTTTTTTAATGAGAAAAAAAGTTGAAAAAAATGTCGAAAAAAAAATTTTAACAATTGTGATGTCTCCAGATTCGAAAAACTCAACTTTTTTTCATCTTTAAATTTTACAAAAAACACCGTAGTTAACGAGTAACGGCGATAATATTTTCAGGATTTCGACTGAAATCAGTTATAAAAAATAAATTAAAAAAATAAATTATGTAAAAATTGTGATTAATTCAGCCAAAACGAACGCATTTTTTTACCCTCTTGAGGTTTTTATTAAAAAAATAAAATTCGTGGTATGTGGCATATTCCAAATTTTTATTTTTTTCACTATAAATGAGGTAACTACGAGAAAAAAAATCGTACAGAAATTTTTAAAAAACCATATGTTTCCGCTGTACCCGTTAAGGTCCTGATAGAAAAAAACTAGAAAAATGTTTTTTTTTTACAAAACAAGGTCCAACTGTAAATCTAAAAAAAAACATTAAAAAAAAATCAAGTTAAAAAGAAATTTATCCTCTTTAAAATGCCGTTTATTAAATTTGTTTATCAGTACTGTTCAAAAAATTACATCAAAAATAGCTCCGAGACTTTTTCACAATTTTGTCCAGAAACTTTTGACGAGTAGTGTGTGTAGATTTATATATAGATATATTAGGGTGTGTGGAAAAAAGGCGATATTTTA